>CP141146.1:33791708-33949208 GCA_035235625.1 Saururus chinensis | reverse complement strand
TGCATTTTACTATTAAGAAAAACTTTATGAGTCGCGCTCACTCTCATAAGCCCCTCAGCCACAAAAAGACAATGCATGATATAATTATTACAATATGCTTTTGTATAGTAAATGTGGGTCATCTTTCTATAAGGAAAATGTTTATAAGAGTTCATACTGACTTGCGTAGTACTCAAGGTGGTTCATCTTACTATAAGGAATTTGTATGGTGGCTGACTAAGAATTGTCTTGTATGAAGAGTATCATAGAGATAAGCCCCTCACCCACAAAAAAAACAATGTATGTTAGAAGTATCACAATATGCTTTTGCTTAGTGCTCAATGTGGGTCATCATTCTATAAGGAAAAAGTTTATGGGAGCCTAGGCTCACACTACTTTTGCATGATACTCAATGTGGTCCATTTTACTATTAGGAAAAATTTTATGTGATTCGGGCTCACTCTGATAAGCCCTTGCAGCCACAAAAATATAATGCATGATAAAATTAGCACAACATGTTTTTGCGTAATAATGTGGGTCATCTTTCTATAAGGAAAAAATTTACAAGAGCTTAAGCTCACACTGACTTTTGCATAGTACTCAATGTACCTGGTTTATCTTGTATCATGGACCGTCAGATCAAGATGTGACTGTGCGAAGGGAAAGAAACTCCTCAGTTATATATGTTGTCATATCGAAATCTGATTGCACACGATGCTTGAGCTCACTCATAATGTGTGAGCCAAAGCTCACATAAACAAGTCTTTTTATTCTAATTCAAAAGTTCCAACATATGTCGTCCCCCACCCTATCTTCTTTTCAAATATCAGTTGATGCCTCTTATGATAGGGCTGGATAGTATGCTTGTCATTGCTAAGGCTTGCCTAGCCAAGTAGCTGTTGGCATCCTAACCCTGGCCAAGGCTATCCATGGCGAGGTGGCTACCGCTTGGCCGTTGTATTTTTTTTAAAAAAAAAAATTCTAAATGTAAACGTAGGGAAGGGTGAACTGTAGGAAATATGCTATTATTTTTAAATATTAATGACAAACAACCTATAAATCTTATAATAATATGTAACCTATAACCTTGATAATCCTATAATGATATGTAACAACTAACAACCTATGTTTGAGATGCATCCCAAGTACAAAACGGGCTACTAGTAGTCTCATGGGTAAATCTCCATCTTAATTTGAGTTCTACTAGGAAGATAACCTATACTTTCATCCACCTTTCTATAGATGTATCCTTAATGCAGCTTCTTTCCAGACCCCGTCCTCGTGCATCCACCTAGAATGCAACCTACATTGGTGTTCTGTACAGTTGCCGCACCCCATCCGGATGTAATATGGTCCTCATGACGTCAAGAGACTGATCACGCTCAAGAAAGCTTGATCTTCTCTTGTGCTTTCATCTCCGGTTTCTTCAATTTCCCATACAACACTTTCGGGTTACAAAGCATCTCTACCTTCCTCAGACAACCTAAGAAAAACCCTTTACACAGAAAACCCTTGCATATAAAGCCCTTTTACAAAAGAAGTCCCCGTTCTTCCACCTACTAGTTGGTTCCAGGGCGGAAGCAGGATTTCATCTCAGGAAGCCAATAAACTTAATTAATAAGTTCATTAACATATTAATGTAAAAGAAAGAAAACAGAACTATGATTTGAAAAACAATCTTTATATTTGGCTATAAAAAATATGAATAAAATCACATAGAAAATAAGCTCTACTAGATATTAAAAAAAAATAGAAGAGAAAAGAGAAAAAAAATGACAACTTGGGTATCCACATCTTGAAAAAACTCACTTATATAGAAAAGTTTTGAAAAAAGATGGGGAAGCCATTGCCCCTAGCCTTATTACGTAATGATATCAGTGGGTGGCCCCAAGTACATACATAGGGTCTCATCCAGCTGTCTCGTGTGTAGCCCCAACTTAAATTAGGACAACATGTCATGTGAAATTTGTTATTTTGGTGCACAATAATGACCTTGTTCCATGAATCATGTTTCTAGCATTGTCAAGAAAATTGTGACTCGCTGCCTATAAATACGCAACCCCGCCTTCAAACCAATGCACCAAGAAGTGAGACCTCACCATGGCTACTTCCTCAATCCTTTTGAGATATCTCGTTTGGGCCTTGCTTTCGGTTCTTGCTATGAGCAAGGGATCAGGTAATGTGTCCAAGGAAGAGTACTTGAAGATGAAGAGGTATTTACGTTTCATAAACCGGCCCTCCGTGAAGAGCATCCAGGTGATTTATTATGCTGTGGCTAATGCTAAATTTCGTAATGCATGTTCTTAGCCAGAGATTTGAGGTTATATATCATTGGTTAAAAGTTTTGAGGATGTTGTTAATGCAGACCGACGATGGGGATATTTTTGACTGTGTTGACATATACAAGCAGCCGGCGCTAGATCATCCCTCACTGAAGAATCACACCATCCAGGTCATAATTATGAATGTGGCTATTTGGCACCCAATTAAATTTTTGTCACTTATTTCTTATTTATCCTAACTACATCTACTAAAATTTTTGGTCATAATATGTGACAACGGATAATAATATAATGCTCATCTGCTAATGCTAATGGCCCGCAGGTTGACTGTGATGACTGTGCACCTTATGTGACGGGTTTTGGTCTTCCCGATGGTGGTTGCCCCCCTAAGACAGTTCCCATCAGAAGGGTTAAGATGGAGGATTTATTAAGGGCAGGTTCAGTCTCCAAATTTCTGTCCAAGGACATGGCATTAGTAAGTAGTGTTTTCTAGGATCGTTGAGTTGGGAAAAACTTGTTAAATGCTTTGAAATTAGTGTTAGTAATAAAGCTAACGGTTATCTATGTATCAGCATAAGTACGCTACCATGCGGACCTATGGCAGCTACCACGGCATGGAAGTGAACTTGAGTCTCTGGAATCCTCAAGTTCTCACAGTTTTGTCTGATGATTTCAGTCGCTCACAGTTTTGGCTAGGATCTCACAGTGGTGCCCAAACAAGTACTATTGAGGCCGGTTGGCAAGTAGGCAAAGAGAATTATATTTGATATCGGACACATATCTGCATGCGCACACAATATAAGATGCTGGTACATATTCTGATAATAGTTCCATTTTACAGGTCTCTCCCAGTCTTGGCGGTACTCAATCACGTCTTTTTATATTTTGGACAGTAAGTTTCATAATCATAATCATAAATATGTAGTACTTTGTTTCCCATATTAAATTATAATTACTCGTACATAATTATATATAAATTTTAAAAAATATTTTGCCATGATCAGCCAGATAATTATAACACCGGATGCTACGACCTCGAGTGCCCAGGATTCGTGCAAGTGAGTTCAAGCGTATCTCCTGGAATGGTTCTTGAACCAGTGTCAACTGTAGGTGGTACCCAGTATGATATAAGGTTTTACGTGCACAAGGTAATTTATTTGTACTGCTATTGAGAAAATATAGTGAGCCCCATTTATATGCGGGCCATGTGATAGGCTCCATAGGATCTAAAACACGATCCGCTTTGAACATCTTTCAAAGAAAATCACTAAATGGCTGCTTTCGTGTGTGCAGGATACTACCAATAACTTTTGGGCGTTGAAATTTGGCGAGAGTAACCATCTCATTGGCTACTGGCCACTTAGTATCTTCACTTTCGGTTTTAACGCTACTGATCAAGTTACATGGGGTGGAGAAACTGCTTTTGATGCTCAAACTACTTACCCTCCTATGGGCAGTGGACAATTTGCAGGTAAAGGCCAAGGAAATGCTGCTTACGTTAGGAATATTAAGTTGTACAATACACAGGACAACATTGTGGATGTTCCAAGCAATACCATTATTAGCCAATGCTCTGGCTGCTACTCCGTAGACGATATGGGCAACGCCGCTGATGGGAGTGGTCGAAAATTTTTCTATGGCGGACCTGGTGGAACCACCTGTACCTGCTAGACGACTCAAGCTTCTCAACCCTTAATCCAGGTGGCCTGAAGATATCATGTTAGATCAATTAAAATTATGGTAAGTAAATCATCATGTAGGATGCCACCTTATATCTACTAAATAAAGAAGATGGTAACCATACGTAGGTAGTATTCTATTGTACTAAATAAAGAAGAAGGTGGTAACCATATGCACGTAGTGTATTATTGTACTAAGGAAGAAGATGGTAACCATGTGTACGTAATGTGTTATTGTACCAAATAAGGAAGAAGATGGTAACCATAAGAGTTAAGATGAGCTTCGGCTCATATTGCTTATATAAGCCGTAAATCAAAACCCTTAGATTCGATAGAATAGTCCAGACTCTATCAGTTTAACCCCCTCCCCCTCTCCCTCCTTTATGGGCTAATTTTGTGCTGGATTACCGCAATCCTGCCATCCTGCCTCATCTTCCCCTCAAGAACGCTTCTACCTCTTGGGATTCATGGCTGGAGTATATGTATGAGCATGCATAGCCGTTGTATTTGCAGAGGAGTGAGAGCAAGCATGAGATCCTTAATTTCTGAGTACTCTTCATGCATTTGGTTCAAATCAAAGAAGAGCTCAATTAAATGGATGGGATGTAATGTATTGAAAGTTGAACAAATAAAATGCCCGCAAAAGTGGGAGTACAAAGTCGCAGATTTCCTTTTAAAGGCACGGTTATTGTCAAGATATGAGAGGACATAAGAACAAAATAATGCACAAGAAACAAACCTTTGTTTTGCAAGAGCCAACTTGGGAGTCAAAGATGGTTCAAAGGTGTTCTTCTGGTGGAATACAAAGGTCTCTTCTCCATCCTCTTCCTCTTTAACTTGTCTCGTATGTGAATGGAGTCTCATACTTTTATACCTCAAGCTTATAGGCCTCTTCGATCCGCCCTCCACTTGCCCAACATCTCTATTCCTATCTCCCTCCTCCTCTCCCTCCACGTCCTTTCTCTCCTCTCCCTTCTCCTAGCCTTGCACGTTCTCAGATGGATGCTATCTCATTTGTTTACTTCTAATTCAAGTATAAAAGTTTTCAATTTATAAGGGCAATGCATCCCAGACATTACAAAAAAAAAAAACTATCAACAACAATGCAACAATAGCGATGGCTAGCGATTATATGCGATGGCTAACTCTCTTAGCCGTTGCTATTAACCATTACCTACGATAACTCCTTATAGCCGTAACAAAAGACCAAAAAATTCTACTTTCTGCTCATTTAGTTGAGAAACAGCGACAAATAATTTTAGTCGTCGCTAATGATCATTCTTATGTGATGGCCAATACATTTGGCTGTCGCAGTCATTGCTAATAAACTATCATCAGTGAGGAAAAGAACGCACATGAAGCACAGTGCACACGTTAATGGAAGTGGACGCTAACATATGCACCGTCGATCTCTAAAATAAATGTTTCACATGAGTTCTTTATGCTTAGCTCATTGGCTAATTGGCTAATCTTAGATGGTGGACCGTATAAACTTTTTAGCCGCAGCCCGTTTTGGCTGTCGCTGATGATCCCACCTTTTCCCCGCCCGCCCATTCCTTCTTTCTCAGCCCGCCCCCTCCTTTCCCAGCCATTCCATCTTCCCTCTGCCTCCTTCACCTTCAATCATCAGTAGGCTCAGTTTTTCCCTCCCAATTCCCTCTATCCGGGTGACCTCCAAGTACAACTCCTTCTTCTTCTACAAGGTATCCTGAAGGTTCTTGGACAGCATCACCAAGCTCAACTTCTTCTTCCATAGCAACCACAAAGGCGACATCTCCGACCGCAGCTCAGCTTCATCTCCAAGTGCCTCTCCATCCTTCACGACTTTGGGACCAGAATGTATCATCAACAGCTCTTCGACCTCTGCTCCAGCTTGCAGCTCCGCACTACCCATCACATCAAGGTGTTGGTTGTTTCCCCCTATTTTTGTTTGGCTTGAATGTTGTTTTGGATTGAATTATCTAGTGTGTTTTTTCGTTAACTGTTGAATTATTGGGTGTTCTTCCATTTGCCGTGGTCAATTTATCACCTTGGTTGATGTCTTGACACTACAACAAAATGAATAATTAGTAACACAAATAAAAGCATCGCTAAAACCTACTTATTGCAACACATAAAGAAATGATGCAAAAAATTAAATATTAGCAACACTTATTATAAAGAGTCGCTAATACAAGACTTATTAGCGACGCTTTATAATAAGCGTCACTAATATATGACTACTAGCAACGCTTAAAACAAGCATCGCTAATATTTAATTTGTTTTAAGAAAAAAAGAAAAAAATCATAACTATTAGCAACACTTTTTCTGAAGCGTCACTAATTAGTTTTAACAATAGCGATGCTTGTTAGAAAGTGTCGCTACTAGTTATAATATTAGGGACGCTTAATAAAAGCGTCACTAATAGTTATGAATTTAAAATAAAAAAAATAAAAATTTATAACTATTAGTGACACTTTTAAATAAGTGTGGCAAATAGCATTGATAATAGCGACGCTTGTTTACAAACGTCGCTATTAGCTTTATTAATTAATTTTATTTAATAAATAAATATTTAATTTTAAAAAAACTTCTTAAACATAATATATTTTATTCAATATTCTATTTGTATATAAAATAAATAAATATTCAATTTTAAATAAAAGATAGTGTCAATAATAGATTAAACTTTCACTATTCCGATATAATATAATTTATTTTTTAAATTTTTTTATTAATTTTAAAATATAATTTTTAATAAAAGAGAGAGTGAAGAGAGCAAGAGAGAGAACAGCGGATGAGAGAGAGGGTGAGGAGAGAGAGAAGAGAGGGGTGAGGAGAGAGAGAAGAGAGGGGTGAGGAGAGAGAGAGTATGAGGAGAGAGAGAGAGAAGAGAGTGGGTGAGGAGAGAGAGAAGAGAGAGAGAGAGAGTGGTGAGAGAGGGTAGAGAGAGAGGGTGAGAAGAGAGAGAAAGAGGGGAGAGAGAGAGGGTAGACAGTGGGTGAGGAGAGAGTGAAGAGAGAAAGATGGGAGAGGAAAGTAAATTTTAATTATTAATTATTTTAAAAAAATTAAAAATTAAAAAATATATATTAGTGACGTATAATCGTATGTGTCACTAATACCTTAGGGTAGTAGCGATGATAACCATATTCGTCGCTACTACCCAAGGATATGCGTCGCTACTACCCAAGGCTCGTTGCAATGCATATTAGTATGTGTCACTACAACGTTATGTATTAGCAATGAATACAGTTATGTGTTGCTACTACTGAATTTTATTTTAAATATATTTAAATAAAAGAGAGAAAAGGGAGAGAGAGAAGAGAGAAAAGAGGAGAGAGAGAGAGGGAGGAGATATAGAAAGAGGGGAGAGAGGGCAAGGAGAGAGAGAAAGAGGGGAGAGAGAGTTGAGAGAAAAAGAGGCTAGAGAGAGAATGAGAGAGAGGGTAGAGAGAGAAGGTGGAGAGAGAGAAGAGAGAAAAAGAGGGGAGAGAGGGTAGAGAGGGTGAGGAGAGAGAGGGTGAGGAGAGAGAGGATGAGGAGAGAGCGAAAGAGGAGAGAGGAAAGTAAATTTTAGTTATAAATTATTTTTTAAAATTTTAAAAAATAAAAAAATATTTATTAGCGAATCATAATCTTATACGTCGCTAATACCTCAAGGTAGTAGTGACGCATAACCCTATACATCGCTACTACCGGAGTCTAGTAGCGACACATACCAGTATACGTCACTACTACGTTGTGTAGTAGTGATGCATACCTATATGCGTCATTACAACATTGTGTACACTACAACAAATAGGACTATTAGCGACAGTTTTCAGTGTCGCTAATAGTAATATAAGTGTTGCTAATGATTATTAGCTCGTCGATAAATGTGTCGATAAAACTCGACTCGCTATTGCCTATCAACGACGCATAACAGAAAGCCTCGCTAATAGTGCCACATCAACGCTTATTTATGTATCACTAATAATTTTCTTTTAGCGACGCATATAAAAATGTCGCTAATAGTAAATTATTAGCGATAAATTATTATAAGTGTCACTAATGTAAAATATATTTTAAAAAAAATTAAAATTAACTTATTAGCGACGCATAATTATAAGCGTCGCTAATAAGTCCTTATTAGCGATACTTTGTTAAGTGTCACTAATATAATAAAGTTTTTTAAAAAAAATAAAAATTACTTATTCAAAGCGCCACTAATAATAAAATATATTAAAATTCTAAATTATTTTTAAAAAATAAAAAAAATATTAACGACGCATACTGGTCCTTGACTCAGTCTTCCTCCCCTCTGTCCTCCGTCGTCCTTCGACTCCCTAATGTCCTCCTCCCTCCAGCTCCCTCCTCTCCCCACCTTCCTCTACGACCATTAGTGACTTTTCGGCAAGTCACTGTGTGCTGTGACTCCGCTACCTTCCTCCACGACCGTCAGTGACTTTTCGGCAATTCACTGTGTGTTGTGACTCTGCCACCTTCCTCATTTGGCGGGATTCATGTTCACGACCTCCTCGAGGGCTATGGTGTTATGGGGTTCCTCGACTACTCCACCCTGTGCCCCACTACCAGCGACTGTGCTTCCCGTCCCACGGTGCTGTATTGATCGTGTGCTACCCACTACCGTTTGTGCAACCATTTCTCCTTTGCTGCTCAGCTACTTCATCGGGCTTGAGTCCTCCGCCGCCCTTTGGACTGCCATTGAGGATCGCTTCCTCTCCATCTCCCCAGCTCACATCCTCAACATGAAGGAGCGTCTTGCTGCCCACATCCAAGGCAATGACAACATGACGGTGTATCTTGATAGCATCAAAGCTTACGCGGATCAGCTTGCTGCAGTCGGTGCTTCTATTTCAAACCTTGATATCTTTGATGTAGAGGGAGTCACAATATTATTATACTCCCTCTGTCCTCTATTAATAGCTACAATTGGTAATATGATGTTTTTTATTGAATGGTGAAACCCACATGTAAGAGAAGGAAAAATAAGCTTATAATACTCTTTTTTAAACACCCAGCTACTTAAATTCAACAAAATAAAGCTATTATGATATAACAAACTTTTTTTCAAATAGATCTATTAATTTAAGACGGAAGGAGTATTATGTTTCTGCTATATATAACAGAGCTACTTGTCTTACCTCCAATCCTTCAACTATCGCTATTGGCGTAATTATTTAGTTGTTTCAAGTACAACAGATCATGAGTTTTTTGTCTCAGAGCTGGAGTAAGTGGCTCTGACCATGGCTGCCATACTTGCGGCTGCTATCTAGCCATGTGTCAACTAGGTACTAATTGTGGTGACATGACATTGCTGCACTTTTCATATTGTATTATTTTCAATTCTGTAAGGTTATATCTTGCCCTCTAGAACTTGGATTAGCATATTCATTGTAATGTTGAAAATTTCTCAATGAGCCTTGTCAAATGAGATCTACATGGGAATATTTTTCTTAACATTTTTTTGTAGGTTCCACACATGAGCTTCTCACCAATAATTTTTTGCATTTTTGTACTTATTAAAAAAGTTCAAATTCATGAGTTCTTGGTACTCCTAGAAATATACAAACTATTTTTGAAGATATAGCTTATTGTTTCTAGCAAAACTGCCTGTGACGTATGGGCCTTAGAAAAAAAAATTTATCTCCATTTTTAGAAGTAACAACTATTGGAACATTGACTATTTTCTACATCAGATTCGATGATATGAAAGACAAGAGGCAACATTCTTATGCATTAGATATATTGTAATATCAGATTAATTTATTATATATGTTGACCAAGAATCAAGATCATAACGTTCTTCCCTTTAATAAAAATACTTTATATGTGCAATGCGCATGCATTTTTGCTAGTTGTGATATAGAACTTTATCAATGATCCCACGTAGGGATTTGAAGATGAGATAGTAGGCCCACTCCGTTGGGTGGACAGAGTCCCAAAATACGTATTTGGAGGCATCTGGACAAACGATTGAGTCTTCGGCAACTGATTCATATATATTATACCGCTTTTGTGCAAATCATGAATACTCATTTCTTTTTTAAATTAGTCTCCTCCCTAGGATATTCTTCAAAGAAGTGGAATTCACTTTTTTCACACTAAATATTAGTACATTAAAGAAAGTGTAATAGTAAGTATTATTGTACCTCTTCAAAACCTGAACTAAAGCAAGTATACTTCCTACAACCTTATTTATATATTTCCTCTGTCTTAAATTAATAGTTCTATTTAACAAAAAAGTTTGTTCCATATTAATAGCTCTATTATTTTTCTAATTTAAATAAATAAATATTTAAAAAAATGTGTTATAAGCTTATTTTCTCTTCTGTTAGATGTGAGTTTTACCTTATAATAAAAACTACTAATTTTTCAAATATAATATGAGGTCGAGGGAGCATAAACCAACTAAAATTTATGCCCATACCCTAAAAATATACTTTTAACATGAATTTCTAGAACCAAACAAGATTTGGGAGAATTATACCTCAATATAACAATGAGTATGTTGCCAATAGCCCCTACATGTTAGGATGCCAATAGTCATATGCAGATAAGGCTAATTCGATAACTGCATATCTTTACCGGTTAAAGTTGCCGGTAAGTAGGTGGGTGGAAAAATGAGTGGGCGGGCGATTTGGTAAAATAATTGATATACTTTTGATTTTGTTAATTTATATCTGTAGATAATTAAGTTTGACTAGATATTAGATGTTAACTTATCAAATATTACAATTCTTTCTCATAAAAAAATTGCACCCATTAATTGCATGACATTGTGCTTGTGTTGGACGTGTTTCTACTGTGCGGTTTTGATTGTACCATGTGCATTAAACAAGGGGCGGCAGGGTTTGAATTCCCACACACTCCTTACAACATTTTGAATCACCCTCTTACCCCTTGTTATATTTTGAAACATATAAAATGGATATAAATATGTTTTTATCCCTATATCTACTAAGAAAAATTGGATGGGTAAAAGTTTATTGTAAGTTTTGGTAGTTTCCCGCCCCACTAAATGAAGAGAAAAAACAAATTATACCCGTACTAGCATTGGTCTTGTGAAGTGGGAGAATTGGGGATCATGGCAACCATATCTATATTTCACTTACTTTAGTGGTATATTTTTAATATCTAATCCCTTGTAAAAATCCAATCCATAATGGATGCATAGGTTACATATATATTCTTAGGGCCTAAGAATATAGGTAAAATTATAGGTAGAAGTTTAATTAAAATAGTTGAGCAAGAAGTGTAAAGATGTGAACAATTTCAATTTCTCGGCTCCATTATCCACAAAGAGGGAGATATCACTAGTGATGCATTGTCAGGAGTTTTATGTGATAGGTAAGTCCTAAAAAGGCTTGAAGTTAAGTTGTATAAGGCTGTTATTAGGCCTTTAATACTTTATAGAGAACTAAAATGAAGATGCTAAGGTGGACGTGTGGTATATTTATTGAAGATAAGATTAGAAATAAATATATACGTAAAAACTTAGGGGTAGAACTTTTAAGAGAGAAGCTCGTATAGTGCATTTTACATTGGTATGGACATATACAAAGAAGACCAATAGATGCCCCAATAAGAAAGTTGGAAGGGTTTTATGCAAATAATGTCAAAAGAGATAAAGAAAAGCCTAAGAGAATATTAATAGAATTAATAAAGAACGATATATATATATATATATATATATATATATATATATATATATATATATATATATATATATATATATATATATATATATAATAGTATCTATTGTAAAAGAGTTGACACAAAATAGACTAAAATGGGGATGTAAGATCTATGTCGCTAACTCCAAATTATTAAAAAAATATACTACTTGATTATAATTTATAATTATGATTATACTTTTAGGGCCTAAGCACCCCGGGCTTAAATTGGTTTGCAATGGACCTGGTCTGAAATTACTTCTTTTCTCTAAAAATGGGCATGACGTCTTTTTTTATCATGTAAAATGGGCATGGCATAATTGGAACTATCAGTTTAGATTTGACATACTCTGTAAATCCAAAGATGCTGCGAACTTGAATTGAATGACTGCACACTATGGTCTCTGTAATGGGGGGCATAGTAGTTGAAGGCAGCAACAGAATGTTGTGGCCCAAAGCAGAAGGTAGGGTAGTGCATGGAGGACCCGCATACCATTTCAATAGTCGTAATTAAAATAGCGTCCAACATTGATTGTCTAATTTCTTATTCTACTATCAACTAGAAAGTTTCCAATATGCTTCCACCCATAGTAGGAGGATAGACTCGTTAAAAATATAAAAAAGGTTTAGTCTCGTGTCCTAAAATAATGCATAATTAGTTAGAGTTTTTCATTTTGTGGTCTAAAGTGCTTATGATCACATTCCATAAATTTTAAATTTTAAATAAATTAGACTATTAAATTAGGAAGCAAAGAGTAAGAATAAAGGCATGAACACTCCGCACCCCTCTTCTCATTAAATAAATTAAAATTTATCATATAAGAAAATTATTAATTTTCCAATAACGTATTGGTTTTCCACCAAACTCATTATAATCGTGCCAGGTTACTCATTATAACGTATCTTGTTTCTTAAAAGTTGTGTATAGGGGTGCTTAGGAGTTCTAGCTAGGGCTGTTAATGAGTCTAGCTAGCTCATGAGCAAACTCAGCTCAGCTTGGCTCGAATTAAGTTCGACTCGAATCAGGCTCGACTCGAACTTGATTTGAGCTCGAATAAGTTCAAGCAGACCCCTGCTCGATTCGGCTCGGCTCGAATAAAACTCGAACTCGATGCTACTCGGCTCGAACTCAAGCTCGAGCTCGGACTTGAATATAATTTTAAATTATATATAAATAATATATATATAAAATAAATAATGCATGTGTATGCATATTTTATATAAACATAATTGTTAATTTAAATATATATTTATAACATACTCCCTCCATTCTTAGATTAATAGCTCAATTTGATTAGTTCATTTTGAAAAATCTAATTGAGCTTTTAATTTAAGACGAATGGAATATATAAAACGACATATAATCATATATTTATATACTAATATTATGTATCATATTGATATATGAGACCCGTTTATATGAATCAAGGCTCACTCACGACTATGTGAGTATCGATGTCATGCATCCTCATATTATGATCTAACAACACACATAACTCAGGAGGTTGATTAGTTTATATTTTCTTGCGCATTTGGATCTCGATCTGATGGCCCATGATATCTTGGCTCATGCTGACATACAAAAGCCTAAACTCATATAAATTTTTTTTCATGATATATATTCTTGTTAAATTATAATGGATATATAATTGTTATATATAATATATATTTTATAAAAATAAAAATATTGGAGACACAAATACTAATATACTCCTTCTGTTCCAAATTAATAGCTCTATTTGATTCTTGAAGATGAAATAAAATTAGTTCAATTGAAAAACCAAATGGAGCTATAAGTATATGACAGAAGGTCAACATGATATCACACTAATATACTAGAAAATAATTATAAAAGAAGCATGACATTTGGGGATCAACCTTAGTTTAGAAAAGAATGATTAGATATTCTTTTAAAAGTTGAAACATGACATTGGGATCGTCTTCATCTTACAAAATGTATATTTACATATACTTTAGAATTTCTAGAGGCACACTAAAGTTAGAGAATAGCTTTTTTATTAGTGATTTATAAGCATGTAAAGAAAAGACAACACAAAGAAGTAGATGACAATGTTGCCTAAATAATTTTTTATTTTTTACATCATTTTTAGTGATTATGTGTACATAAAGAGAGAAAAATAATAATGCTGCATTTTTTGAGCATAGGTAACTAAAACTTATTTGTCATAGTTTTCTTCTTTCATAGTGACTATAATCATATGTTCACGATATAGTAATAATACTTGTTGAAGTATATTTATTAATATTTAATACTAAAAGTATATTAATACGTGTGATACTTCATATACTTTATATTTATATATAGATTACTTTTATTTTGTTAGTTCGAGCCCAGTTTGAGCCTAGGCTTATGATTCACTTATTCAAGTTCGAGCTCGAGCTCGAGCTCGGGCTCGAGCTCGAGCTCGAGCTCGAGCTCGAGCTCGAGCCAATCTTTAGATTTCTAATTTGAGCCGAGCTTGAGCTAAAAGGTTCGAGTTTATTCGAGCTTCGAGCCGTAGCAGCCTAATACTCGGCTCAGCTCGGCTTGTTAACACCCCTAGTTCCACCAAATGGAGCTATAAGTATAAGACAGAAGGTCAACAAGATATCACACTAATATACTTAAACATAATTCTAAAAGAAACATGACATTTGAGGATCAACCTTAGTTTAGAAAAGAATGAATAGATAATCTTTTAAAAGTTGAAGCATGACATTATGACCATCCTCATCTTACAAAATGTATATCTTTTTACAAATACTTTAGAATTTTTAGAGGCACACTAAGGTTACAGAATAGCTTTTTTATTAGTGATTTATAAGCATGTAAAGAAAAGAAAATACAAAGAAGTAGATGACAATGTTGCCTAAATAATTTTTTATTTTTTACATCATTTTTAGTGATTATATGTACATAAAGAGAGAAAAATAATAATGCTGCATTTTTTTAGCATAGGTAACTAAAACTTATTTGTCATAGTTTTCTTCTTTCATAGTGACTATAATCATATGTTCACGGTGTAGTCATAATACTTGTTGAAATATATTTATTAATATTTAATACTAAAAGTATATTAGTATGTGTGATACTTCATATACCTTTTATATATATATATATATATATATATATATATATATTATTTTTATTTTGTTAGTTTGACCTTAGGCTTATGATTCACTTATTCAAGTTTGAGCTCGAGCTCGAGCTCGAGCCAAGCTTTGGATTTCTAATTTGAGCCGAGCTTGAGCCGTAACAACTTAATACTCGGCTTAGCTTGACTTGTTAACACCCCTAATTCCACCATAGCTGGATCAACTTTAGTTTGGAACTAACTTTGAGCCAAGTCTGAATACTCAGCTTGACCCGAAATGAGTTGAAAATCTGCTCAAATATGGCTTGACTGTGAACCCAAATTGTAATCAGCCCATGAACTTGTGCCAGCATAGCGGCGGGTGAAAGTTTGCCAATTGTCGATCACCAAAACTCGATGGCACATGTATTAGCCAGCAAGAGGCATATACAAAATTAATTTTTATGACAGAATTGTGCGCTAACATAGGCACCATCTATTTTGGTGAATGTTCACCAGCTGATCACGACTCCACTCCATCCCAAAATATTGACAATCTAAAAGATCAAGAAGGCAAAAAAAAATACCCTTGATGTACCGTTACGAATTTGTAGGGAAATTATTAGAAATCTCTTAATTGTGCGGAAACTGAGTCTACCAAATAATAAATTTATATGAAAACCTTCACTTACCAAATTTGTTTGGATTGTGGATCATGTCGGCTAAAGGCTTGTAGACGTCGACGTAGATGACCTTGGCCCCATTCCATCCGCTAGACTTCTCCAGCATGCCTAAATACCGTTGTAGCTTTTGGTTGTAATCCCTAGCCACCGAATTGTATGATTCAATACAATCACGATTTGGGTATTTATCTGTTGGATTGAGGGTTATAATCGCCGGCAGACAACCGAAGGGCAGTATTCCGGCAACAATGACCTTCCTCGCCCCAAGTCTCCTCAAACCCTGTTTAATTTATTGCAACTTGTTCAGTCAGTAGTTGAACAGGTTATAATTCTTTCATCAACAGAATGCAAACATACCTGCAAGAAATCACCTAACTTATTGAGCAAAAATTGCTGGTACTGTTCAACTGAGTATTTCTTCCGTTGTATCGGGACAGTGAAGTAGTTGACGATGAAGTCGTTGATGCCACAGCTGACAACGTAGACCGACTGCCGGACAAGATTGTCAGCTCGCTGTTTTCCAATCAGCCGACGGATCTTTCCTATGTATTCCTTGAAGTAGTCCAATTGTTCGGGTATTGATAAGACCGCCTAATGGAGGCATTAAGAACGAAATTGATATAGTCTCTTAGTTTGCAATACAAAGTCAAGTTTGTGCAAAGGTGGTATAAGTGTGGATACGCTGAGACCTCTATGAAAATTTTTACTTACCTAGTGAGGGATGTGGAAAAATCATTAAAGAAGAGTAAATTAATGTTAGCACATACAGTCAGCTGGGCTGTGAGAGGATCATATCCTGTTCCGGAGGAGGCGAAGCTGACACCGGTGAGCAGCTCCTCCACGCTTAGCGTGGGTCTAGGTATGCGGGTACCTCTTCCTTGATACCCATGTAAGAAACTGTGTAAAGGAAATCAACCCTTAATGGAAATACAACAAATTAGCCAAAATGATATTCCCTCGGACACAGATTAATAGCTCTAATTAGTTTTTCAAAATGAATTATAATGAGTTCATTTTGAATAACTAAATGGAGTTATTAATGTGGGACTGAGAAAATACAAGCTAGTGTCGATGGCAACAATCTTACTGATGAAATCGGTGGCAAGCTTCCCATCTGTAAACCTTCCTGTGGGTATGTGATGTGGGTAGTCCCTGCCATAGGGTGTGAAGTTGCTCTTCCAGATCGTTGCGAGGTAGTTATTGTTGCCAGGGTCAACAGTCGAGTCTCCAAATACAAAAAGTGCCGGTAAGGAAGTGTTTATGGTCAGTGCTTCGTTCTTGCAGCATAACAGCAGGAAGAGGAGAAGACTGAATAGCCTGCGGGATGAAATACGTAGTCTTGTCATATTCGCTTTAGCAGATAGACGGCAATTTGACGAAGTAATGAATGCCGTATCGAATTTATAGTCTCTAGCTGCTCTTCGACAAAGAGACTTTGTAAGTACGTACGTGGAGGGGCAGCCCGGTAGCTCCACTTTTCAAGATAGGATGCCATGCTGATGGGTTATTTGGTGAGTGGTCAAGTACACATGGCCAACATGGTGTACGACACACACTTTAAAATTTGTTATTTAACATGCCACTAACTTAGCAAAAGAGAAAAAAATTGATTGACAGGTTTTTACTCTACAAATCCAATTAATGAACTTGATAACAAGTTAGCAACTGGGGTAAGATATTTATTTGTACATATGAAGACCACAAGATTGGTTCAGGACCAATCCACCTAATTGCGAACATTAATTATTTGATGCTGCTAAGTCTCTACGGCAAATGTGATGTGTATATGGGATGAATGTTTCACGTAAAAGACGTCTTAATTAGCTAAACAACCCCATCATTCATATAGGAAGAGGTTTTTATGTTCCCGGTTCCCCTTCTCCCCGATTCCGCTCCCCTCCCCCCTCTGAAAATTAGAGGAAGGGAGGAAGGAGGGGGGGGCGGAAAGGGGGGAGAGGGCATACCGGAGCAGGGGGAGCGGGAGGATGGCCATCCTCAGGCTCCCTCCGCTGCCTGCCCCCCCCCCCCCCCCCCCCTTCTAAAAATCAGAAGAAGGAGGGGGAGAGGGGGGAGGGCAGAGACAAGGTGGTCAGGGCCGGAGCGAAACGGGGTGACCGGGAACGAATGCGGGCGTTGGATGGCGGCTAGGGGTGGGGCACAGGAGGGAAGGAGAGGCGGGGGTGAAGCACGGCAGACGGAGGCTGGCAGCAGACGGCGAAAAATGGGCTACGTATAGGCAACGAATGACAGTGAAAGGGCGGCAGATGGCAAACGTCAAAGGGGGGAGGAGGGGAGTCAGCTGGGTGCGAAAAAAACTGATACGCACGGGTCAAATTGCCCGCGCGGGCGAAATATATTCGCCGCGTGCAGGGCGAATATTTCTCCCCGCACGGGCAAATTTCACACGGCGAGCGCACCTTCTTTCTAATGACGCTTAATATAACCGTTGACAAAATAATTCTTTTAACAATGCTTACTAAGCCGTCACAAGGATTTCAATATTTGCGAAGTACTTACAACGTCGCCATTTGCTTTTATTTGCTATGCTTATAAATAAGCGTCGCAAAAACTATCTTATTTATAATGCTTATCCATAAGCGTTGTAAATACTGTTACTTTCTCCCCCCCCCCCCCCTCTCTCTCTCTACCCTCTCACCTCCCTCTCTCTCCTCCCTCTCCCACTCTCTCTCCACCCTCTCTCTCTCCCTCTCCCTCTCCCTCTCCCTCCCTCTCTCTCCCTCTCTCCTCTCCTCCTTCTCTATCTCCTCTCCTCCCTCTCTCTCCCTCTCTCCTCTCTCTCCCTCTCTCCTCCCTCTCTCCTCTCTCCCTCTCTCCTCCCTCTCTCTCCCTCTCTCCTCTCTCTCCCTCTCTCCTCTCTCTCTACCCTCCCTCCCTCTACTCTCTCTCTCCACCCTCTCTCTCCTCAATCTCTCGTCTTCCTCTCTCTCTCTCCCTCTCCTCTCTCTCTCCTCCCTCTCTCTCTATTTTAATTTTTATTTTTTTTACATTTTAAAAATGCTATTAGCGACTTATACATATATACGCCACTAATACTCTTTTTTTTTTTTTTAAAACAAAATCTCACTCTCACCTCTCTTTCTACACTCCCTCCCTCTCCTATCTCTCTCTCTTCCATCTCCTCTCTCTCTACCCTCCCTCTCCTCTCTCTCTACCCTCCCTCTCCTCTCTCTACCCTCTGCTCTCTCTCTCTCCCTCCCTCTCCTCTCTGCCTCTCTCGCTCCCCTCTCTCTCCTCCCTCCCCTCTCTCGCTCCCCTCTCTCTCCTCCCTCCCCTCTCTCGCTCCCCTCTCTCTCCTCTCTCCCCTCCCTCTCCCTCTCTCCTCTCTCCTCTCTCTCCCTCTCTCCCTCTCTTCTCTCTCTATTTTAATTTTATTTTTTAAAATTAAAAAATGCTATTGGTGACATATACGTATATATGTTGTTAATGCTATAGTGTATTAGCAACATATAGATGCATACATCGTTACTATTATAGTGTATTAGTGACGCATACATGTATACATCACTAATACTCTTTTTTTTAAAAAGAAATTAAAAAAAATATCCCCTCTCTCCTCTCCTCTCTCTCTACCCTACCTCCCTCTCCTCTCCTCTCTCTCTCTACCCTCTCCTTTTTCTCTCTCTGCCCTCTCCACTCTCTCTCTTCCGTCTCTCTCCTCTCTCCCCTCTCTCTCTCC
This sequence comes from Saururus chinensis, assembly GCA_035235625.1. Taxonomy (NCBI): domain Eukaryota; kingdom Viridiplantae; phylum Streptophyta; class Magnoliopsida; order Piperales; family Saururaceae; genus Saururus; species Saururus chinensis. Next base: position 33,930,155 of record CP141146.1, on the reverse strand, counting down.
CTCTCCCTCTCCCTCCTCTCTCTCTCCCTCTCCTCTCTCTACCTTCTCTCTCTCTCTCCTCTCTCCTCACTCTCTCTCTCCTCTCTCTTCCCTCTCTCTCTTCACCCTCTCTCTCCATCTCACTCTTCCCTTTCTTTCTCTCTCACCTAATCATTATCCATTATATTTTTTAAAATGTACTCAAAAAGGCTAAAATAAATTTTTTTATTCACATAATTAGATATTACTAAAGTAAAAAACTAACATCATTACTACTGTTATTTATAGTTGTTTCAAATAAATTGTAAAGATTAAACATGAAACATAAATAGATACATATATTAGGTATATATGTATAATAAAACTACTTATTTTTTAATAATTATTTCCTATTATATGAGTCTAGCTTCATACATCCATCTACTGCCTGTTTGAGAAGAATCCCAATGTGAGAATAATAATTTCCTTCTCACATCTAGCCATCTTTAAAGGTGTATTAAAGGCAAGGATGAGGCCATATGTAGTTGCACATTATCCATTAGTGTCTTTTTGAAGTGATGTTTTAAAACCCAGCCAGGACCTTGACCCAGATTAGTAGTCGTGCCAATGTTTTAAAAATCGGCCCGGTTGGTCGGACAGGGATCAATCGAACCTAGTTTATAAATTGGGCCCATTCATCTACTTTAACAGGTTAAGTTAACCCGACTAGGTTAACATGACTCGGCCGGTTGAACCGCCGCTGCCTGGGTCAGATCGGTTTAATACTCTCATAAAAACAATTTATGTTGGAGACGGGTTTTGAACTCACATTCAGTAAGAGCCCATCAGCAAGCCTAACCCAATGGGCTACAACAACTTTGTTTATACACATTTTTATTTTATTTTAATATTTATTTGCTTTACATCGCTAAAAAAATTATCCATGACGGGATTCAAACCCAAGTCATGATAAAAATAGCATTTACACTCTACCGACTGAGTTACAATGATTTTGTGTGAATATTGTACCTAACTTTCTATTTAATCTAATATATGGGAAAATTGAGTCAACCCAGGTTGACCTGCGGTTGAACCCAAGTAACCCGGCTCTACAACTCATTCAGGTCAGTGGCAGGGCCGGTTTTTAAAACATTGGGCTGGGCTAAGTCAACCCGGTTTGACCGAATAATGACATCATAGCCTAAAAATTTTAAATTGGTTCCCCATATTTTAGAAAAAGTTTCACTTAAACCTATTCAAAGTTTCATTTAAACATGTTTGATCATTCAAAACTTATTGATTACAACCTATTTAAATAACTAAATCATTCTAAATTTTGCAATCTCATATACAAACATGATTTGTAACATAATCATGATTCCAACCAACATATACTAAATATCAAAATAAACCAATTATATCATTCATTCAAAGTTAAGCCAAATAACACTCAAACTAAGCTTTCGAGATGGGCCAAATAAAAGTTTGGTTCTATTAGCCTATGTTTAAGCTTTGATTTGAGCTAATTTGAGTCTAGCCTCGAGTAAAATAGAGCTGACTCAGTAATCCTACTCCAAACTCACCAATTATTTCCTTGCATAAACAAACATTCCACAAGTTTAATTATAAAAAACAGAAAAAAGACTCATGTGATTGAGTTATCAAAATGGAATCTAAATTAACATGAGAATTGCAAAAATATTTTGTACAAAGAGTGTATGTAGCAAGTTAAGATTTTATCACGTATCATTAAAGATGAATTATGACCTAATGAGATATTAGAATTAGACAAAGCAACCTAATAGGAAACATCAAAACGAAGTGAGTTTAAGAGAATATAAAATATAAATTATATTTTTTTATTAAAAAAATATATAATTAGATATGAAATGCTAAAAAGATAAAATTATATTCCAAGTAGTAGCTTGCAACAACTATAATAAATGGTTGTAAGTAGTTAACTAAATTTAATAAATATTTAAATTTTAATAATATCTTTTATTGAGTAAATCACAGTGGTAAATCTTGATACAAAGATTATTATAAAAGATTATAAATTAATCTATTTTAAAATTAAATCACTTAAGACTAATAAATATATATATATATATATATATATATATATATATATATATATATATATAATTTTTAAATATGACAAATTGATAACAGATAAACCGGTACTAGAAGAATTTTGTTCATTACCTTTTATTAAAATAATTGTTAATAAAATTATCTTCTTATTTACCAATCAAATAAATTTAACCATATCATTTATATAACTTTTTAATGGTACTTATGAGTCCAAACAAGTGACGTAACAAATACTCAGATTTAGTAGAGATAAATCATGAGGTACGCAGTGGATCAGCACTATCTCCCCGCAAAAATGTGCCAGCCACAAAAGTTTGCCTCACCAACCAGAAACATCTAAGAGAGACGGAGAGGAAATCTGATACTATTTTTTGTACAAGAAATCTGCTACTTGTTCTTGTGGAAAAGGGGATTGAAAGGCTGGAATCCTAGTTTAATTATTGAATTTCTCTGCAAGGTTGATATGGGTGTTCTAAAGAGCTGGCTCTTCCCACCCCCGCCATCTACGTATGTCTTGGCCATGTCCCTCCTGAGCTTCATCTCCTGCGTTGTGTTGGGCCTTTTGGAGGTGATGGGCAGGCACGTCCAGTACTCCAAGTTCTGGAATGCCAACACTGGCAAGGAGGAGGATGCCGACATAGCCAAAGTGCCCACTAGGCTGGGGATGCTCATCACCTACTCTCCAGCCCTCGCTGTCTCCGCCGTCTCCCTGGCCATGGCAATTGCCGGTGGGGAGTCACTAAGGGTTCGCCTGCTCAGCCTTGTCCTCGCTCTGCACTTCGGCAAAAGGGTGCTCGAGGTGATTAATTTTCCTAATTAATCTCGTAAACATTACCCTGCTCTCTCTCTCTATCAATCAATCTATCTCTATCTGTCCAATCTCTCTGTTCTGTTCCGTAGTTTTCAGCAAAGAATTAGTAAATACATATACAACTACTTCTTTTTTCTACCTATGTAAACTATTCACTGTTCAGTAGATAGAGATAGAAATTTATACTGATTATTATGGTTCATCAAAAACAAATAAAAAATTAAGTTAGCAGAGTCGAAGTGGTCATAGGCAAACTGACATAATTTTTTATTTTTTGGCTGAAGAAGAGGAGGTATAATAGTCATCTTGTTTATAACAATCTTGCTTCCTTGTGCATCATCTTGTCAAGATTATTTCACAAAACGTTTGGTATAATCTCCACCAAATTGTGCACAATGTGCACTTTTGGCACTCTTTCATCCTGAAATTGGTGGCTGATTAAACGATATTCTGCTGGTCACTTGTAGGTATTGTTTGTCCATAAATATAGTGGTAACATGAGCCCTGAAACTGTAATCCAGCTGCCACTCAGCTACCTTCTTTTCACTGTGACCTGTCTCTACAGCCAACATCTTGCTGATGGAGCCCCTCAGCCGCCAATGGACCTGAAATACTTTGGACTGACCTTATTCCTGGTGGGCATAGCAGGAAACTTCTATCACCATTATCTCCTATCACAGCTGAGAAACAAAAACGGCAGAGGGTATAAAATCCCCAAGGGAGGTCTCTTTGGCCTGGTCGTCTGCCCGCACTACTTATTTGAGATTGTGGGTTTTGTGGGGGTGTCCTGCATCTCCCAGACAATGTACACCTTCTCCTTCACACTGGGGTCTGCTCTGTATTTGATGGGGAGGAGCTACGCAACAAGGAGATGGTACATGGTCAATTTTCCAAATTTTCCTAGACAAATCAAGGCACTAATCCCATATGTTTTCTAAGCAGTGTCATCTAAAAAAGGTCTGCTACTGTTGTCATATAATGATGGTTCTGTAAGCTTTACAATTTGTTGATAAAGATGACTACTTCTTCCAATGAGAAAGAAAAAACAGTAATATTGTAAGCAATGTAATGGCTTCTGCAAGAAAACTAAGTCTAGGTACGCTCGTGGTTCTTAAAGGAATATCAGAATCTGATGCTGAAGACACATCAACGTCATTCAAATACTTCAATTAGTGCATGTTGCACGAGAGTTGCATATTTATAATATGCATCAGTAATCATACGCATTAGCAATCAGTATGGTACATCAGTAGTTCAGTTTTGCCATATTCATAGTCCCATTTTATATATGACCAGTACCAACTAAGCTATTTCAGTTTTCACCCTGCATCAATGATAACTTAGGAGATCCACCTTCACCTTTGTTTCTTCTTGCACAGACATAAGATATCAGTTGCTGTTCCAAGTTCCAACTAAAGGAAAAAAAATCATATGCTTTTTATTATGAGGCCGTTTATTACGAGCATGGGCTCACTCGGAACTACGTGAGCTGATGCATCTCGGGAAATCAGAGAGCGCGTCTCAGGGGGCAGCCAGCCCTGAATAACCTGCATCTGATGATGCAATGCCCTCACTCACGCAGTCACATGCGTGAGGCCGGTGATACACGCAAAATATATTAATTTTGTATGCCTTTTTTAACTAATTTGTTAGCATATTATTATGTTAATCTAGAGTTAGTTCTAGCTTATTAGCAATAGTGATGAGAATGGATTAAATTTAACTAGATAGATGAGAATGAAGAGTCCTATGCTAGTTGGAGATAGGAAGTCGAATTTAAGTGGAGTTATGTAGGAAAACTTATAGAGGAGACTGAAGTTGAGTCAAATTCTCCACTGATCCATATGTAAACCAAACAGGGGGAAGCCTAAAGTACTAGATTGGATTCTAATGAAAATAATCCTAGAAGAAGCATATAGGAGGCAGCATCAAGGAGAGTGGAGCTAGAAAAAAAATCAAATTCTGGTACTGCAGTGATACTATTCATGCATTGTTATTGGATGTTGTAGCACACTGTTCACGGGTAACTGTAGAGCACTATAGCAAGCGGGAGTGAGATTTTTCTGACATGCTTTCTATGGAGAATTCGAAGCGGCAGTTCGTGCAATTTTAGTTTATTTTGATTTTTTTTCTTACAATGAATTTAATGACAAATCTTGTATTTCATATCATTATGGGGTTCCAAACTGTCTAACTAGGGCTGAGATGAAATATTTATGAAGCATGCAAGTGTTAGACTCTTAAACTCAAGTTTCAATTTTGATTTAGTGGATTAAACTATTTTAGTTTGCCTTGTGAGTTTTCTTTTAATTCTTGTATCAAATACATTAATTCATTAGATTTTCACTAGCTGTGGATTACAACTTATGTTTATACGTGCAAAGTGTTGATCTTTGACTATTTGTAATTTTTGGATACGTGTAGTCCATAGACAATCAATTTAGAGTTGAGATTTCTTTTGGATGTTCCATAAAATTAGATTAGGTGTGAAAATGCTCCCTGGATGTTTCAGAAAACACAACGGAATAATGTGAGTCTTGTAATGAACTGATTCAAGTAGCACTTTCATGTGAATTTATTTTTCAGCTTGGGCTAAGACCTCATTCTTCAATTTAGCTAAGTACTCTGGTATGGAATTTATTAAAAAATTTGTTAAAGAATTATTGATCTTGTATGTTTTAGTTCCATTAACTTTAGAAAAGTTGATATGGTTAAAGGGATGCTGGAATTTGATAAGCTTAAAAGTATGTTGTTTCGGTTTGTCCTTTATATTGGGACATTTTCGAGGTTGATGTGGAAATTCATTAGCTGTATTAGATGAGGAGGAGCTATGCGACAAGAATATGGTACAGGGCTAACTTTCCCAATTTTCCTATACAAATTACGGCACTGATACCATCTGTTTTGTGGACAATACAATGTAAAAAAAGATCAAATATTAATGTCATATAATGACAAAGTTCATGGTGTGGAAGTTTATTTTTTCACGATCACGTTTTGTATTTTAAATTACAATTCATTAATTTTAAAATATAACATTAATCGTTACATGGATTTTATATGAGTATTTTAAAATATAACGTTAGTCGTTTAAAATTTTGCACACACATTTTAAAATATAATTAATCAATTAAATTATGATTTAATGACCATTGTATCTAAAATATACGATAATAAAAGTTTTGTACATTGTATGTACATTTTCAATTACGACTTCCCCCCTTCGTAATTGAAAGTGGTAATTGAAAATGCACTAAGGGATGTGACGCTTCATCTCCTTCGCCGAGCCATCTCTGTCTCTAGGGCACAAGACACTCCTTTGCCGGCGCCATCTTCTTCCCCGGGTACTTCACTCTCTCCCATCTTATCTTTCGTTCTTCTTCTCCTCCGGCATTCCTTTTTCCTCTCCTCCCGCGCAGCCATCTGTTTCCTCTCCTTTGGCGTGGCTATCTTCCTCTTCCGCGGCGTGATCTCGTCCAGCTCGCGCTTCTCGCTCTAGAGCGAAAAGTTTGAACTTTCTGCCCATTTAAGTTTGAAGCATTTCGATCTGAAGCTGGCGGCGGCTCTGCACTACACGGGGATGGACCTCGCGCTGCCAATGGAGAACACGATGAGGAATAGCAGCGCCACCTCGCTTGCATGCTTGGCCATGGTGGCAGCAGAACCTCATAATCCTTTTTGATCTCCCCAACTCTTGCATCGGAGTCGCTCGTAACCTTTGCAACTGAATTACGAGTTGCTCTCTCTGTTTCTTCTCCCCTTCCCTGTTGAACCATCTCTGGATTACAAAAAGTAGTTGGATATATGTTTGAAATGCTTACTTATCTCGATGATAAATTTTGGGATGAATTTGGAAAAAGTTTGTTCTTTTCTACTTTTCTTAATCCGTGAAGCCTGAATAAATTTAGAAGTTAAACTTGAAAGATGAAAAACTGTTCCTTGATGATGCTTATCTTATCTAACAAAAGTGAATTAATGTTTGATATGATTGTGGGGTGAATTAATGCAGTGTAAATCTTGAAAATTCTGCAAATTAAGCTAGAAAAGTTACCTTCTATCAGTTTTTTTGTTGGTTTCTTCATTTTGATGTTTGGCTCTGTCACTTGAAGCTTGATGTTCTTGTGGTGGGGATTCTAAGCCTCTGTCATCCTGCTTCTCTATTTTGTCACTCAGATTCATGCCGGTGTTGCAATACTCGTAGGAGGAAGCATACTTGATCAGTTCGCCCATAACTTGGGCTGCCCAAATGTGCTTCTCTTTCTGGACCTTAATTCTTTGAAATCGTCTGAACTCTGCCAATGGAAAACTTAATTAGGATGCTGCTGATTCTATCTTGTTAGAGTCATATTCATGCTATGTACTCTTGTTTTTGGAAAACATAAAGAAATTGGCAATAACACATTCTGTTAAAATTTAATCCAAGAAAGAACAAAATGTTAATGAAAATTAGAGAGTTGCAATTTGCCACTATCCAACCCGGGTTAGACCTAGCGAAGCCATTATTGTCAAGTGCAAAACTCAAACTGCAGATGGAAAGCATGTCAAAGTATAGAGATATGCAACCTTATAGATAGTTACCACTACCCAAACTACTACCATACAAAGTCATTTCCAATAACTTGTATTTCTATCGTTCACATTTTATGTCAATGGCTTTTGACCATGGGTATCCCACAACTGGGAGAAATCAAACCAGCCTGACTAAGGCTGGCTTGGCTATTTACAATATCTTTACATGAAGACATCACTACATATATCTTCAAATCAAGAATCAAGTCCCTGGCACACAGATTTCATTGTCTTAGATATTAAATCATTTAGTATGTCTACCTTTCTCTTTATTGAAAAAATCTGCTCTAATGCCAATTCTAATAATTCGTCAACAAGTCCGCATGCTGCCTCCCTGTTGCATTGTGAGCCTTTCAACTTAACAACTAACTACAATGACTCCTCTACAGCAGTGTCCAATTTTAGTAGTGCCGCTCTAAATTTATTCATTTCTTCTTGAATGTTGTTTGTCCTATAAGAACAAGTCCCATGGTTTGTGCTTTTACTAGAGTATTACAGATGGTACTAGAGAAACAATTTTGTTACCCATGATGTGTAAATTGTAAATAGATTGGGAGGCAAATCTGTCTTGCACATTGTACTTCAGTCCACTAATAAATCTAGAAACTAATTATGCTTCTGATTATTGCAAATCATTTTGAGTTAATAACCTCAAAAATTTAGATACATAATCTTCAATATGCCTTTTGCCTTGTCTGCAATTTTGATACTATTGAAACAACATCTTATCATAATCAGCTGATAAGAATCTATCTTTCAGAAGTTGTTTCATTGTATTCCAAGACCTAATTAGTCTTTTACCTTGCCTAGTTTTGCATAATTGCAATTGATCCCACTAGGCCGAGGCTCTATTTTTCAGCTTATAAGCCATTAATTTCACCTTTTTAGTCTCTTGAATTTCCATATAATAAAAAAAAATCAACTTCATAAATCCAGTCTAAAAAATCCTCTATATGTTGAAACAACATTTGATCATAATCAGCCAGTAAGAATTTGGCTTTCAGAAGTTGTTTTATCCTATTCCAATACTTAATTGGTCTTTTACCTTGCCTAGTTTTGCTTAATTGCAATTGATCAGCAATTGATCCCACCAGGTCGAGGCTCCACTTTTCAGCTTATAGGCCACTAATTTCATCTTTTTAATCTCTTGAATTTCCATATAATAAAAAAAAATTGACTTCATAAATCCAGTCAAAAAAATCCTTTATATGCATATATCTATCAAAGGAAGGTAAATCTATTTTCATTTTATAGTTCAGTGAAATTTGAAACTCACCTCTTCGATCAGGTCGGAAGTCATTTTCAACTTCTTCTTCACTGGAATCATCTTCATCAAATAGTGGTACTGGAACATTCATATGTCACCTATTCATTCTTCTACAAGCATGGAAATTTGTTGGATTAGCTCCAGTCTAAAAAGGAGCTTGCTGTCTTCCACCTACTATTGCATTTTGTGGTCGAGTTAGCGGAATAAAAGGTCTTTCAAAAATTTCCACGAATGTCCAAGGAATTGGATCTAAAGTTTTCGCAAATTGCGGATGAGCTTGATTAAACATAAGTTGTAACATTTGTTCAATCTCATCCATTTATTGATTCAATTCTCTCATATCTACAGGTCTGCTAGAATTTTCACTATTTGCCATGACAGAGTGATGAATTGAGGCTTTGATACCAAATTGATGTAGTCTCAATGCAAACAAACAACAACATTCAAATGCTAGAATAATACACTTTTAGACTTAGAACAATAACAACTAATTACAGAAAATGCATTGAATAATACACTTTTAGACTTAGAACAATAACAATTGATTACAGAAAATGCATTGAACAATTTCTTTCCAATTTCTTCTCGAGTAGCAAAACAGTAAACAGACTATGAAAAATATGAATTCAATTACACTTTGTTTCAACTAATTCAACATATCTACACCAATTAACAACAACAGAACAACATCAGTCCAAGAATCCTCAATGCGAACAAACAACAACATTCAAATGCCAGAATAATACACTTTTAGATTTAGAACAGTAATAGCTGATTACATAAAATGCATTGAACAATTTCTTCTCGAGCAATAAAATAGTAAACAGACTATGAAAAATATGAATTCAATTACACTTTGTTTCGACAAATTCAACATATCTACACCAATTAACAACAACAGAACAACATTAGTCCAAGAATCCACTTGGGAGCTTGAATCCACAAGCTAGGCAAAAAAAAATTTCGTTGAATCCATAACGAACTAGTCTCAAATCCATGAGACGGGGAGAACAGAGCTCAAGCTTAGCTGAACTTCACCAAATTTTAATTAAAGATTGATCCCACCTTCATCCTAACTGATTCTATTTAAACTTTCGAATTCATTGTTCAAAATTTCAAATAATGATATGAAAACAATTGGAAAAGTTGAATGTGCCCCTGTTGACAGTTAACTCACTTAGGCGTCGTTTGGATGACGCTTTGCAATAGCTTTCTGTCCGCTTTTTATTATTTTTCATATAGATCTTGTTTTGTTAGGCAATTTAGACTAAAAGCCTCGCTTTGTTTCAAAAATGCATTTATTTCCGTTTTTTACTTGTTTTTGCTTTTCAACCGCTTTATACTTAACTCTCCTCCTTAGGAGGGTTAGGCTAAAAGCGTATCAAAAAAGGTAAAAATATCACGAGTTGACATTTTTTCCCTTCTCTTCTCTCTTGTTATATCACTTTTACATTTTTTTTCTTTTTCCATGTGCGCATTTTCCTATCCAGTAAAACCCCCTTCTCCTCCCACCATGACGCCTTCACACAATTATTTTCTTCTCTCCTATGCTAAGTCCCTTTCATTTTCTCCTCTTCAGTAAAATATTCTTCACCTTCTCCTCCCACCATGATCACCCTCATTCGCCATTAATGACCAACCTTGTCTGCCATTGATGAGCACTTTCGTCCACCCAACCTTTTTTCCTCTAATTATTTGAGGACAAAGTAAATATTTTTTATAATGGAGATGATATATAATACAATGGCTACCCAAACAAGATTTGTAGAACTTTTTTTGAAAACCTGATTTTCCATAATGTATATCCAAACATAACCCGCTTTTGCTTTGTTTTTCAAAAAATAATTTTAACTAAAAGCAGCTTTCTAGATCACACAAAGCGTCACACAAAGCGTCATCCAAACGACGCCTTAATAGACATGAAATTGAAAGAATTGTCTTAATTGCCCCTCACTCTTAATATCATTAGAATCTTCATTCTTCAAGCTGCTGCATCACATTCCCAACTGAGATCTCTTTAAATCCAAGAGTTTTGTTTGACATCAACAATTTGATCTGAAAAGGAACATGGAGAACTTTCGTAGAAGTACTGATCTTATCAAGTAGGGTTTTCATTAGATCCTATTTACAATCCACATGAATAAGCCCTTGCAACAGACCAATTCATGTGGGGTCTATAATGATACACAATGGGCTTTGTATCATTTAGTCATTAACAAAATTTATTGATATCTCTATTAGAAAACTAAAGATATAAGAAAGAAGGATGAGAGACAAATGATATATCTTTAATATGAAATCAATTAGAAAGGACAAAAAGGAAAAGTAATCGTAGACATAAGTACTAGATTACTAGATAATTTTGTTATAAAATCAAATCAAAATGAATATACTTGATAAATTAGTGCAATAGTTATTGAACCCGACACTTGTAGAGCTTCTGAACCAGGCAAATCCTACAACTTCAATCCACCAATGTTCTTCCTAAATATAAATGGTAACGCATCAACCAAACACTTATGAACTCTGTCAATTACACTTTGCAATTAATTTGTAATAACAGAAAGAAATCTAGTAATGAGTAGCTGAAATAAAATCTTTAGAGTTGAGACAACTCTTGCATAGGACCACTCAGTAAATTGTCGCTTGGCTTTAGGTATACCTTACACTTATCACCTGGAATTCATCAGGTGAAGCTCCTCCTTGAGCACAAAGTAGCTCAGCTTATAGGCATTCAAGTTTCTCATGCATTTTTTGCATTTCATTAGATATTGGATCTCTATAACCTAAACAACCATAAAGTCACAAGCCAAGAGAAAATCACTTGCATGAAACTATGCAATCTCTCTTGCATAAAATCAACAACATTGATTAATTGAATTGACTTACAATTGGCTTATTATGAATATTGTGAGCACGATTAGCATATTTGAGAGTATCTAAAGTTTCCTCAGCATTTATGTTTGTAGGTAGAGCTGCCAGTGATACTCGTTTTAACGTTCTACTATTTGTACTGTACCGTTAAGAAGTTAAATGGTATGGATAAATTTATTTGATGGGTAAATAAGAGTATATTTTTATCCGACTATTATCTAAATAAAAGGTAATGAAAAAATTTCTTCCATACCCGTTTGTCATATTTAATAATTATACATATATATACTCATTAGTCTTAAGTGGTTTAATTTCAAAATAGATTGGCTTATGATATTTTACAATAATTTTCATGCCATGATTCATCATGATGATTTTCTCAATGAAAGATATCATTCAAATCCCAAATATTTATTGAGTTAATTTAACTACTTATAACCATTCATTATAGTTGTTACAAGCTACTACTTAGAAGATGATTTGTTTTTTTTAGTATTTTATATCTAATTATATTTTTTATAAAAAAATATTCATTTACAATTTATATTTTATATTCTATTAAAATCACTTCACTTCGATGTTTCCCTTGGGTTACTTTGTCTAATTTTTATAGTCTCATTAGGTTACGATTCATCTTTAATCATACGTGCTAAAATCTTAACTAGCTACATAGACACTTTGCACAAAATACTTTTGCAACTCTAAGGTTAATTTAAATTCTGTTTTGATAACTCAAACGTGTCTTTTTTTATTTTTGATAATTAAACTTATGAAGTGTTTGTTTGAACAAGGAAATGATTGGTGGGTTTGGAGTAGGATTGCTGAGTCAGCTCTATTCTACATGAGGCTAGACTAAAGTGAGCTCAAATCAAAGTTTGGACTCGGGCCAATAGAACCAAACTCTCATTTAACCCATCTCAAACTAGCTTGGTTTGAGTGTTGGCTAGCATAAATTTGAATGAGTGGTGTAGGTGATTTATTTTAAGATTTGGTATATGTTGGTTAGAATCATAATTATGTTACAAATCATATTTGTATATGATATTGCAAAATTTGGAATTATTTAGTTATTGAAATAGGTTGGATTCAATAAGTTTTGAATGATCAAATAAGTTTTAAGTAAAAAAAATTTAAAAAATAGGGGGGGATTCCTTTAATTTTTTTAGGTGATGATGTCATCATCTGGTCAACCCGGGTTGACCAAGCCCACCTAATAATCCGGGTCAAGGTCTTGGCTGGGTTTTAAAATATTACTTCAAAGATACACTAATAAATGATGTGCATCATAACATGTGGTCTCATTCTTGCCTGCAATATACCTTTGAAGACAATTGGCTATGAGAAGGCAATTGTTATTCTTCTCACATTTAAGATTCTTCCGAAACAAGCAGTAAATGGATGTTTTGGAGATAGACACATATGATAGGAAATTTATTTGAAAATAAGTAGTTTTATTATGTATATATTTCTAATATATGTATTTATTTATGTTTCATGTTTAATCATTATAATTTATTTGCAACAACCATAAATAACAGTAGTAATGATGTAAGTTTTTTTACCTTAGTAATATCTAATTAAGTGAATAAAAAATATATATTTTTGCCTTTTTGAGCACATTTAAAAAATATATAGATAATGGTTATCCGATTAACCTGCCGATTATTAGTGGAAGGAATGGTTATGGAAGTACCTATACTATTTATTTAATGGAACGGTTTTGATAAAGATTTAGAAAATTATTATGATAATGGAATAGGCTATATCATAGTCATATCGTTCCATTGGTGGTCCTATCTACAGGACTAATACAAGTTAGAAGAAGAAACAAATTTGACACAAATGCTTTGTCGAACACACATACATAAAAATAAAAAATATTACATATCATAACAGTTTTGTTGTTCCCCCAGGTGAATCCTAAAACTTATAAATTTAAAAAAAAATATATCAAAAGGTGGGGAAGTGGAACTTGGAGTGGACGATGAGGAAGTTGGTGTGGAGGCCACCGCAGGAGGTAGGGAGCTTGCCGAAGCCAGACATGGGAGCTTTGGAGATCAATATGCTGGCCATGTGAGTTTAAATGTGGTAGGGCAAAAATTTTGCCCAGCCGTGCGCGGCAAAATGGCCTTGTAAACAAAAACTTGTAGCGATGTTTTACTACAAGTAAGTTAATAGCAAAGTTTATTTATAAATGTCGCTAATAATTAAAGATGAGACCTAACACCCGAAGCCCCCTCCTCCCTCCCTCTCCCCTGCTCGGCCCCCTCTGTTTTTTAGAGGAGGGGAGAGAGAGTATGTGTGAGAGAGAGAGAAGAGAGAGAGAGAGAGAGGGAGGAAGAGAGTGAGTGAGTGAATAGAGAGAGAGAGAGATGGAGAGATAGAGGGAAGAAGGAGAAAAAGAAGAGAGAGGGAAGACAAATTTTTTAAAAATAAGGCTATTAGCGACACTCTTTTAAATTATTAAAAATTTTAAAAGAGCGTCGCTAATAGAAAATGTTGTTGTGATGCTTATTCTTAAGTGTCACAACTAAGCATTCTATTAGCACTACTCATTACTGAGTGTCGTTAATAGCCTTAGTTTTTTTTTTTTTAAAAAAAGATACTAGTGACGCGAAATAGTGTGCGTCACTAATAGTATAGGTATTAACGATGTTTAAAAATAAGTGTTGCAAATACTTATGCTATTAGCGACTCTCTCTACCGAGCATCGCTAATATCACAAATTTTTTTTTAAAAGGCTATTAGCAATGCTTGGTAATGAGCATTGCTAATAGCATAATTAGTTGCAACGCTTAAGAATAAGCGTCGCAACTGTATGTTCTATTAGCATCACTAATAGCCTTATTTTTAAAAAATATTACGTCTCTTTCCTCTCTCTACCCGTCTCTCCTCTCTTTCTCTCTCTTCACTCTCTCTACCCCTCTCTCCTCTTTCTCTCTCTTCCCTCTCTCTCCTCTTTCTCTCTCTTCCCTCTCTCTCCTCTCTGCTCTTTATGCACTCTCTCTCTTCATCTCTTCTCCCTCCACACACACTCTCTCTTCACTCTCACTCATCTCTCTCTAGCCTCTCTCCTCTCTCACTACAACAAAATGAACTATTAGCGACGGAAAAACAAGTGTCGCTAATAACTACTAATTGTGACACATAAAAATGCGTCGCAAAAAAATTCACTATTAACGATGCTTTATATTATGCATCACTATGACTATTAGTGATGCATAATATAAAGCGTCGCTAATATTAATCATATGAGTGACGCTTTATATTATGTGTCGTTAATAGTTATGTTATTAGCGATGCTTTGAACAAGTGTCACTAAAAGATATATATATCAAATATTTTTTAAAAAAAATATAACTACTAGCGATATTTATTCTTAAGCGTCGCTAATAGTTTTAACAATAATGACACTTGTGAAAAAGCATCGCTAATAGTTATGAACTTAAAATAAAAAATTAAGAATTTGGAACTTATAGCGACACAAATAGCATTGATTTGTTAATTAATTTTATTTAATAAATAATTACTTATATATATTTAAAAAATTTAAAATAAAATTTTCAAATATAAAATATTTTATTCAATATTGACTATTTGTATAAGTAATAAATAAATATTAAATTTTAACTAAAAGGCAGTGTCAATAATATATTAAACTTTCACTATTTAAATATAGTATATTTTATTTTTAAAATTTTTTATTAACTCCTCTCTCTACCCTCTCTCTCTCTCTTCCCTCCTCTCCTCTCTCTTCTCTCTCTAGCTCCTCTCCTCTCTCTCTCTTCACTCCCTGTTTACCCCCCTCTCTCTCTTCAATTATAAATTAAATTTTTAAAAAATAATAAAGGGTAAATAAATTATATTAGCGACTCTTGTGATATTGCATTGCTAGTACTATGTGTTCCAAATATATTTTATTTTTAATTTATTATTATTAAAATATAATAAAAAATTTTAAAAATATAAATTACTTTCTTCCCCCTCTTTCTTCTCTCTCCCTCCCCTCTTTCTCTTTCTCTCTCTCCTTTCTCTCTCTTTACTCCTCTCTCTCTCTTACATGCGTCAACGTGAGCATGAGTGTGAGGAGTGGGGAATTTTTTCTTATTTAGTTTATTTATTTATTATATATATAAATACTAAATAGTTAAATAAAATATATTTTATTTATAGATATAATACTAAATTTATTTATTATATATATAAATACTAATACAAATACTATCTGTGATAGTTTTAGCAAAGCGTTCCAAATACTTGTAAATTTCTTTTTGAAATTTATAACTTATGGCGACGCTTTCTTAAAAGCATTGCTAGTAGTACTAGTATTAGGTACATTTAGATATAAAAACTATAGAATAAAGCGTCGCTAATAGATAGAATTTTTTAAATTTTTATTAACTTAAAAACTATTAGCGACACTTAATTTAAAACATCCCTAATAGCTCAACTATTGGGGACAAAACTATTAGGGACGCTTATTAAAGATGTTTTTAATTAAGTGTCACTAATAGTTAATTTTTTTTAATTTTTTATTAAATTTAAAACTATTAGCGATGCTCTTTTAAAAGCGTCACTAATGGTTCAACTATTAGGGATGATTAGATATAAGCATTTCTAATATTGTTACTATTAGAGCGCCTTAAATTAAGCGTCGCTAATAGTTAGAAATTTTTAATTTTTTTATTAAATTTAAAATTATTAGCGATGCTATTTTAAAAGAGTCACTAATAGTTCATCTATTAAGGATGTTAAGCGTCACTAATAGTTAGAAATTTTAAATTTTTGTTATTAAATTTAAAACTGTTAGAGACGCTCTTTTAAAAGCGTTGCTAATGGTTCAACTATTAGGGACACTTAGATATAAGCATCCCTAATAGTGTTACTATTATTAACGCTTTTAATTAAGCATCGTTAATAGTTAGAAATATTTAATTTTTTTATTAAATTTAAAACCATTAGCAACACTAGTTTTAAAGTGTTAATAATAGTTCAACTATTAGGGACGCTTAGATATAAGCATCCCTAATAGTGTTACTATTAGCAATGCTTTTTACTAAGTGTCTGTAATAGTTATAAATTTTTATTTTTTATTTAATTTCAAACTATTAGTGATACTTTTTTAAATGTGTCGCTAATAGTTCAACTATCAGGGACACTTATACCCTAATAGTGTTACTATTAATGATACTTTTTACTAAGTGTCGCTAATAATTAGAATTTTTAATTTTTTTATTAAATTGTAAACTATTAGCGATGCTCTTTCAAAAGGAACGCTAATGATAACACTTATATCTAAGCGTCCCTAATTAGTTTTACTATAAAAATAGAGACGCTTTATCTAAAGTGTCGCAAATTGTATTGCTATTAGAGATGCTTTCATATGAGTGCCGTAATTAGTTATACTATTAGCGACACTTTTGAAGAAGCATCGCTAATTGTTATAACTTTTGCAACACATTTATATATGTCGTAAATAGTTATTTTTAGCAACGCTTAGAGTTGCATTGCTAATAAAAGCATCACTAAGAATCCTTTTTGTTGTAGTATATCGTGTAGTCGACAACATGATAGGAAATACTATCATGTAATTGACTACGCAATAGGAAATTTTATCGTGTAATTGACTATACGATTGGAAATACTAAATACTTTAGGAAATACTATGGTGTAATCAATTACACAATCAGAAATATTATCATGTAATCGAATATACTATAGGACACTTACACTTGGTAGTTTTTCACTTTCAGTTGGAAAGTATGCTTCACATGGAAACTATCATGTAATCAACTACATGATAGGAAATGCTATCATCTAATTGACTACATGATAGTAAACTTATAGTTGGTAGTTTTCCACTTTCAATTGGAAAATATGCTTCCCATATACTATCATGTAATCAACTACAAAATATGGACACAAGTGAAAACATACTTGCATATATGTAAAGCACAAATTGTTCTATGTGGTAAACCTCAATATATTTCTCGTAATTTTACCATGGAGAAGTGGTGAGAAGCATTTCAAATTTGTTTGGAATAAGCAAAATCATTATGGGTTAAAAAAGAACCACTTGGCAACAAAATCAACAAATCTCTTTCTCATTCCCTCCATTCTTTCTTGTCTTTGAGCGAATAATTCGCATCGCCATGCAATGCCTGGGTGACTGTGTAGTGTTCATCTTGCACGTCCTCTGTTCCCTTGCTTCCAAGAGATGGCAGTTAGCCTTCAACACCATCTACTCATGTAGGGCTCTCTTCTCCACCACCCTCCAAGCTGGGAAGAAGTGGGTTGCTCCCTTCTCTTCATCCCTAACTTACACTATCCTGGACATTGAGTCTGAGAATAATGACATCCCTCCCATGGCCATTGATCAACACAACCTCACTAGCATCTAATCTACTCCACAGGCAGCAACTCTTCAGTTTTATCACCTTCCAAAATCCGGAGAGGACACTAAGAGAGGAAGTCATTTCGGGCAAGAGAGTACACTGCTAGGAGGAGGCTAAGGCAAGAGGGGACACTGTTGAAGGGAGGCATCTAGGGTGGGAGAGGACATCGAGGGATGGATGCAGCTTAGTCGGGAGAGGAAGATGACAAAGGGAGGTAGCCTGGCAGGAGAGGACACCTGCAAAGCTCTCTTAGTTGGAAAATACTCTTAGTTGGCAATTGTCCACTTATAGTTGGAAAATGTGGAGGCATTTTAGGTATTTTAGAGTGTGCATAAGTCTATTTTTTCAAATCTAGATCTCCTTGCCTATTTTTGTATTTCCGCCTTTGGTGAGGTCTACTTTTGAAAAAAATTCAGGGCGAGAGGAAGAAAATTTGGTGTATTTTAATCTCATCCATTTTAACTAAATACGGCATTATTATATTATTGTAAATACAATAAAATGATTAAATTGTAGATTCTAGTTAAGCAAGTACAACATGCTTATTCTATCCTAATTAATACTACATGCAGAATCCAGGTAACCGAGTAATTAGAATGCACTTCTATATGAATGCACTTCTACCAAGAACTGGACCTGCGGCGGTGGAACTGGCGGAGCCACTCCACGCGTACGCAACTCCCCCCGACCTCGCTCTTCCGCGTCCCTCTCCATCTCCTCGTACGCTAGTCGTCGACTTCGCTTCAACGCCGGCGCTACTCTTCCTCCTCTTGGACCTTCAGGGAGGCCTTGCGGGCGCTGCTGCACTTCCTCTGGCAATGGAGCTCTGCTCGAAGGCGGGCGTCGTACAACAACTGGTGAAGTAATGATCGAAGATGGTAACCATCCTTTTATGTACATCTGCGAAGTCATTGTTTCAGGTGAAGTCGGTTTCTTAACATACTTGGATTCTGCAGTTTATGGTCGGTTTGCTCGTCTTAGGAAAGCTGTTCAATTTAGGAAAGTTGGTTCTTGTATTGCTTTCCAGTGAGGCAGTAGGACAAAATCGGTGGTAAAAGGAGATTGAAACTGAGTTATGACTTATGGACCATCAAGAATTACAGTTTTACTTGAACTCAGATCAGATGACGTATGCAGCAAGCGGCGCCTCCGCCATGCTTAGCATGCATGTTAGGAAAGTTTCTACTTACCAGTTATCGCTAGTAGTGGTGATTACTTTGACATGTTCCTCATCGAAAAAGGGAAGATTCCTTGTACTGTTTGATGATTATGACTTAGCACGCAGCCATTAGTTTTGTATCTTGTATTGCAGCTTTTGTACTTCGGATTTCTAGATTATGAAAGTGGCTTGGCAGCTAAGATAAAATGATGTATTATTCTTTTGATTGGCTGTATAATTAATCTTTCTACTTATTGTTAATTGTTTATCAGCAACAAATATTTTCTGGTGCTACCCTTCAGGATCCTTCAGTATGTGTGTGGGAAGGGAATGCAAATTCATAGGCTTCTAATATGCAAAGTTGTAGTGAAAGAGGCAGATTAGGCATCATGTTGATGGACTAAATTTTTTTTTTTGTTTTTACAAATTTAGAAGAATGTCTTCTACTAAAGCATTTGATATTGCATTCCAACTTTTGTATGCACTTTGCTACTTCTTCTATGAGAGTGGACAAAAGAGTAATTAAGATGTCTGAATATGTTGTTGTATTAGCAAGAAATACAACAACACATTAGAAGCCTTCGCTTAACACACCAGTTTCCTCCCTCCTCCCTCTTGACTAACATTGCACATCTCACGTCGTCACTTGCAATGCTCCAATTGTTGTTTTGAAGGTAGATAGATAGAGAAAGATATAGTACATCTAGTACACAATTGAACTACAAGATATATCTCCTCTTTTAATAAAATTAGATATCAAATTTTTATTGTGCATCTAATTGTTATGTGTGTAAGGAAACATGAAATCAAAATAAATATAAACAGTATGAACGATAAGTCACGAGAATTTTTCTTTCTTTCTTAAATACAAAACAAATCATTCGATTAAATATCCAAGTCATGATAATTAGGGTTTACAAATACAAATATCAAATCATATGATATTATTACACGTCTCAAAATTCAATAAGAACAACTCATCTATATAAGTAAAAGTCCGTCATCCGTCTAAAAATAAATAATAAGTTGACTCTCACGCTAAAGATCCACTACATACCATAATTGCATAAATGAGGAACTTCATCTTGTGCATGCTTCCTGGTCTCACTTGTCGTTTTTTAGAGAATCTGCAACCAAATAAACCAAACAACCACAACAATAATAATAGAACCTCTCCGCCTTCAGGAGAAGAGCTTCCAAATGTGCAAAATATTTTATTAATATTTTTCGGATTGGGCCAACTTCACCCGATGTTAGTTGCCTACGTACTCATCAGACAACATCTCCAATGTTTCTAACAAGATCGGATCCAAACGTAGTTCTGCCTAGAAACTACACTATCCTAACATCATACATACAATACTTAAGTATTTTCAACCTACATTTTATGCAAGTCCTTTAATTGTTTCACTTATCTAATTAAACAAGCAATATCAAACAATGTTATTAATTATCTCACAACTCTTGTTCCATAATTAATACTATCAAATTTACATACACTAATAGATAACTCGACTCTAAGAAATCCCCAAATACATGATTCTAACATTGGAGTAGACTGCTTAATAGCAGCTTAACCCAAATCCTCAGAGCTCTCAATAGCCTACCACAAATCTAGAGAATAGGATCTCAACTGTGCTTATGGAAATAGATTGGCAAAAAACACAAGCCTTCCATGATGCTCATACAACTCTGTTTTTTGTATGTACTATATGGTCCTGGGAAGACCTGTGGGAGACCCACAGTAAAGACCCTCTGGTAAATATCCAAACTGTCGTGGCGATGAAGAAGCGTATCGCAATCTCCACTATTCCCTAACTCAGGGAGAAAATATATTCTAAGACATTACTAATGTATCCATAGAAGTCTCAGGTCCATATGATCATTGACTCCCAAATATTGAAGACTTAAATTAGACTATTATCATTCATTGAAGTATCCACCCAACCATTTGGGTCCTCTTCACCTTGTGAATCGATCCAAAAAATAACTCATCCACTGATCTATGACTCAAAGAACATCCCATAACCACCCTTGGTTCATTAACCAAGGTAAAATTCTATGTCAGGGCCCCGTTCACTCCATGAACAGGTCCCAAACCCAATTAAGGGTATTTTAGTCTTTATCTTGATTAGATGTTCTCCCCCCAATCCAACTGCAACCCATGTCTCTTGATTAAACTTCATTAATCTTAAGTTATCGATATAAATCAACGCATCAATAATAAAGCATGCATCAAAATAATTAACATAAATAACATGTAGTCACATAAGTGCACTCATTTGTAAGGCTAGGGCTCAGTGAATTCAAGCCCAATATGTAAATTAACGTATCGCACGAGTGACATATAAAATACCATAGTGGATTTTTGTGCTGTGTTGCAGACATGTGTAATACACTACCCTAAACCCTAAGAATTATAGTTATTCCTCTTGTTTCCCATGACACTATGACCTGTCAAGGTCTTCGTGTCACTTATTGGTCACACCCCTTCCTTTTGAAGTCATTTAACGTCATTGTAGGGTACATTAACTCTTGGTTAACTAAGTTATTCGTTTCGATGGAAAGAGAATATACTACCCATAAGGGGCATTAGGGTAATTCTACAACCTAGGGTATGGTACCCTCCCTTGGGTCATTCTGGTATTTTCACTGCCCTTTTAATGATTTTAAGTCATGAACTTCTCACAAGGCTCCACTCTCAAATTGACTCACGCTTCCATTCACACGAATGTGAGCTGTTCACTTGAAGGGTATTTCTATCATTTGGTTTAAGGCCTTATTGGCATCCAATGAGTCTAAAATTAAACTCAAGGGTACTACTTGACTTTATGGACTTTGTGTAATTTTCTTGGCGTGTGATGGGGTCGTGAACCCCTTGAACCGACCCAGGTTGAGTTAACGGTTTACGATTATATCTAAGGGAAATTAGTCAATTACCCATTCACTAGGATTTTTTCTCACTATGTGGTTTTGTCTATATTTAGGGTACACACTAAGCTCTTACTAGAAATTTTTATAATTTTAAAATCTACTCATAAGCCCCTGAACCGGAGCCCCTAAGTCGGGTAAGTGGTTTTCACATGGTAATTTAACTACAAGGGGTAAAAGGGTTATTTTATATACTTTGAGATTTTTTCCCAACCTGAAACTTTCTCAAGACACTTTTCTCCCTCTTAAAGTCCACTAGTATGTTTTCTAAATTTTTAGAACAAGTATAGACCCTTGAACAAGAATGAGTTCAATCCCCACTTTTATTTCTTTTGTTTTTATAATGTTGACCCAGATCGGATCTGGGCCAGGCCCATACTAATCGGGTTCGGATTAGCAAAGACAGGGTCATCTTCTTCAGTTCCATCCAGCAGGAATACCTGTTGGCCTCTGGCAGCCACCACCGGCCGCCACTGCTAGCCGACTGGCTTGGCCAGTAGGATCGTCCCCCGGAAGGCGATTTCGTTAGACCTAATCCAGTCGGCGCATAGTGGCTGCAACGCAACCATATTTTTCCGCTAGCGATTTGCACCAATGCCATTGCCTCGTCCAGCCGTGGGACCGAGGCCATTCAATTTGCCATCCATCGGTGATTCAGAACTCCCAGGTCCTGCCACTGGTAGCAATGCATGCACCCTCCTTACTTCTGTGATTTCAAAGATCACCAGGGAACGGGAACAGCGGCAGTCCAAACTACCAGTATATTTTTGCCTCCTATTGCCCGACTAACAGAGGAGGCAAAACTTGAGGCTTTGCCCTTCTGCTGGCCGAAAGAGTTGGTTTGGTCGATGGCCAAAAGTTTTCTGGTCGCCTCCTTTGTTAATTAAACTAGTTTATACGTATCACTCATTTAAATTAAAAAGATATTAAGAGGTTCTACCTTACTCATCGGTTTTTTGTCGATCCACCGCCTCCTGAGATTTGAGCTCTCTCTTCCCTGACTCTTCACCAGCCATGCTCTTGCTCCGGTCACCGGAAAAATCTGCTCCCCTTTTTTCCTCTCCGACCAACCCAATTCTGCCGCCTCAAAAACCCTAATCAGCCCTATTTATACGCATGGGGATTAGGGGTCCTAATCCCCTAAGGCGTTGGGCCAAACCTCCCCACATCGGCCACCTAATTAGGCCCCTAAAACAAAATTTTGTAACATTATTTAATCGGGCCCGCATAGCAACTTAAATGACCAATTTATACGTATAATTCTGGTAAACGGGCCCTGTGCGTTATATTTAACTTCGAACAATCATATCTCCCTCATCTGAACTCCGATTTACACATTCTTGGTGTTGTTTCAAAGATATTTCTGTCTACTTTCCATCCATATATATCTCACTCACTAGATCCAATAAATTATCGAGTTATTACCACAAGAAATTCAAGGGTTCAAATACCCTAATTCCACGTGGTCGACTTCGGGAATTTAGAAAATTCCTAGACGTTACACTTTGAGCGTTATGGGGGATTGCACACAATAAGAGCACTACATAATTGTACAAGCATAACATACATATTATGAACTAAACAATAAGCTTAATAAGTGAGGTATAATTAAGAGGGTGATAACTGGGATTAGCTCTAAGGAGCTAATTTTGATGATGTTTGAGTAAGACAATTTGGCCATAAGGTGGTTGGCGAAGACTTTATGAATATTTAAGGATATGTTTAGCGGTGCGTTATGATTATGAGATGGATGGGTTAAGTGATGTTTGCAGCCTTGACAAACTACAGTTTTGGAACAGGCTCTGATTCAGATTGGTCATTAGAAGGTTTTAAGAAGAATTTATCGTATAATTGTACCCACATAAATTACTTAATTTAAACTTGAATTATAAGAAAAACTAATATGTTAGCATTGTGAGTTTGAGACCTGAGGGTTTCAACGAATTACGTTTCGTGTTTGAGCTAGCCAATAATAAGTTGGTTCAGCATTTTTCATGTCTTGCCATGGTGTTTATACTGTGGGATGTTGCTTATGTGTTATATTTAAGCCTAGACGTCTAATGTTCTATTGATAGTGATGTATATTTTTTATTTGGTCTATGTTCTATATTACGCCCAAACATTTGATGCTCTATTGAGAGCGCTTTATAATTTTTCCTAAGAGTGGCAATGTAAGATTCTAGCCTAAGAGTGACACTATATGATTTCGCTCTGAGTTGACACTGTATAGCCCCTAAAATGTGGGCATTTGTATGGCCCCTAAAGTGTGGGTATTTATATTTGTTCACTCAGGTAAGTAGTATCATAAAACTGCTCTTACCTCTTTGATCTTGTGCCCCATGAGCATTGGTGTGCCTTACCTTCGGAAAAGTCCATGACGTTAAGTCACTCCCCAGAGGTTAAGGTGATCCCCCAGTGGCATTCTTTTCCATTTCAACGCTGGAGCTTATTAATTGTCATGAAGTAAGTATGTATGTTTTGAAGTAAGTGTAAGTTTCTAAGCAAGATTGTAAGCATAAGTTTCTGAGCAAGAATGTAAGTGTAAGCTTGTACAAGTAAGGTCGTATGAGTAAGATTATACGAGTAAGGTCATATGAGTAAGATTGTATGAGTAAGGTCGTACGAGCATGTGTAAGTTGTATGATTAAGCTAAGTTGGTAAGACTTTGATTAAGAGTGTAAGTGTAAGATTGGTTTGATGATATGTATTTGGCATGATTGTATGCGTATGTACATGTTTATTATATGTTTGTCTGTTTCATTTTTGAGTTCCATGAACATATCTATGTATGGACTTACAAAGAGTTCACTATTTAGAACTCCCCTACTGGTATTTTCTTACTGAGTATAAAAATACTCATTTACCCTATTTTTTAGCCCCGATAGTCGCTGGCTTTAAGAGGTTTGTAATGGAGAGCTCTTGAAGATAGATGTTTGTTCCCTTGAGTGGATTGATTCCCTTTGACTCAGGTATATCCTTAACTCACTGCGAGTATTATTTTGTGCCATGATCTAGTGTATTGGGTGAGATGAGAATTAACGTGCTTATGCTTTCTAGACTTGTAATTTGGATTAGTCTGTGGACTATTTTTGGGACTTGCACTAAGGGATGCATGAGATAGATTTGTATTTAAAGCTCATGATCATGGTCATTTATTCTAATGTTTATTTTTGAGTAATGTTTGAGGATGTTTGGTTTGGTTATACGATGTTTGTTCAAATTAGCAAAAACTTTAGCTAGGGAAATTTGATGTGTGATATTTTAAATTATAAATTGCTTTCACAGGTTTTGTATTTTGTCATTTTTTCTAATTTACAACCGTTATTGCAATAATTTTTAGTGAATTTTTAGGAAAATATGATGAAAAATCTCAAGAGTTACATTTCTCTTCATCCCCAACTTATACTGTCCTCGACATTGAGTCTATGAATGTTGTCATCCCTCCCATGGTCATTTATCAACACGGGCTCACCGGCATCTTGAAAGAGAAGAACGCAAACCATCTCAAGTTGCTTGGTGGCCTACTTGGGCTTATTGCCCAACTAGAAACCAGTACATGACAAGGCATTAGTAGTGACACATCTAATCTCCTCCATAGGTAGCAAGCTTCAGTTCCATCACCTTCCAAAAGCAAGAGAGGACGCCAAGGGAAGAAGTCCTCTCAGGCAAGAGTACACTCTAGGTAGGAGGAGGCTGGGGTAAGAGAGGACACCACTAAAGGGATGCATCCGGGGTGGGAGAGGACATCGACTATGGGAGGTAGCACGGCCGGAGAGGACGCTAGCAAATGAAGCTTTCCGATTTGGAAGCTTAAGTTAACAGTTACACACTTTTAGTTTGAAAGTATGCTTAATTGGTAATAGTCAACTTTTAATTAGAAAGTTTGTTTCACATGGAAACTTATAGCACATGGACATTTTAGTAGGGCTACATCTTGGGTAGGGTGGGGTCGAATATTGCAGTACCCGACCCGACCCGAGATAGAACACGAGATAACTAAACCTGACCCTACCTGAGATAGAACTCGAGATTACTAAACCCGACCCTACCCGAGATAAAACCCGACACCTACCCGAGAACCCGAGATAAAACCCGGGTCAAATTAATTTTCTACTAAACCTAACAATTCAAATAACAAATCTACTATCACATAGTACCATTAAACCTTTTACTTATAAAAAAAATAAGAATTACTACTTATAATAAATTATTGTTCCTTGATAACTATTGTATGAGGTATATTAGAAATTTATATAGAGTTAGTTACATCATGACTCCCAATCCAAAACAATTAAAGTAATGAGATTTGGGTTAATATAGTGATGTATAATGTTGGGTTGGATTCTCGGGTTTTTTTTGTTAAACCCGACCCGACCCGAAAAGGATGTGGGTTTCTTTTTCAAACCCTACCCGACCTGAGATAGTACCCGACCCGCCCCGAACCTGGTCAATTTCAGGTCGGTTCCACTAGGGTCAGGTCGGGTTCGGGTTTTTTGTGCAGCCCTACAGTTTAGGCATTTTATGATGTGCACAAGTCTATTTTTTGAAATCGAGATCTATTTGCCTATTTTAGTATTTCTGCCTTTTGTGAGGTCTATTTTGGAAAAAAAATTGGCGGAGAGGAAAGCCTTCACCGTGTACTTGCACAAAGAACCTCACAACGTATTCAGTTTTGTGCGAAAGAAAATTGGGCATATTTTTCTCATCCATATCAACTAAATACAACATGATTATATTATTGTAAATACAAGAAAATGATTATATTGTAGAGTCTAGATAAGCAAATACAACAAGATTATTCTAACTTAATTAATACTACATTCAGAATCCAGGTAACCGAGTAATTAGATTCAATAACAATTCCATATTAATAAGAATCAGAGTTTTTTCCATATTGCCTCACCTAAGATACAAATATTCCATATTCCTTACTTTTGTAAAAAGTATTCCATAGAACCTAGGTTTACACGATATTTGAAAAAAATTGGACCAAAATACACTTATAACAAGTGTTAGGGTTAAAAATTGTGTAAACCAGTTGTGACGACGCATAAACAAAGAGGAAATTGGAGCTCAGTGACGATTTGTAATTTTTGCCTGGCGGTTTTCATCAACAACAAATTCTGATTTCTATTCGGTGATTGTCGGCCTCCCTCACTTCATCGGTGATTGTTCTTCTATTATTTTTGTCCAAAAATTTCTGATCACATAAACTACTTATCCTTAGAAAAGAGATCAAGATGACACTGTAACTCCAAAAAATGAATCTTGATGGACTATCTAGGGAGAACAAGGCTATATAAGAATGAAGAATGATGTAGATGCTAAGGAATGACACTCTAGAATAGGATCTTAGAGGTTTTCATCCTTGAATTGATGAATAATTGTATCAATAACAAATATTGGAGATTATCGTGTTATCAATAACAGGCTATAGCAAATATCGTATATGCAGTATAGAGGATATTGTAACATATTGTATCATCAATAACACGTATTGTTGGCATATCGTGTTATCGATAACACGCTATGACGAATATCGTATTATCGATAACATGCTATGACGAATATCATGTTATAGTATATACGATATAGAGGAAAATAAATAACACGTCTTATTGGCATATCGTGTTATCGATAACACGCTTTGGCAAATATCGTATTATCTATAGAGGATATTGTAGCATATTGTATTATCAATAACACGTATTGTTGGCATATCGTGTTATTGATAACACGCTATGGCGAATATCGTGTTATCGATAACACGCTTTGGCAAATATCTTATTATCATATATGCGATATAGCGAATATCGTAGCATATTGTATTATCAATAACATACATTGTTGGCATATTGTGTTATCAATAGCACGCTTTGTTGGCATATCATGTTATCGATTATGACGAATATCGTGTTATCGTATAAGCGATATAGAGGATATCATATTATGTGTTGTCGGCTCAAAGAGTGCATATCGTATTATCAATAATACGTTTTATTGACATATCGTGTTATCGTATATGTGATGTGGATTAAGTGTTGGAAACGGGCCATGCGGAGAGTAAGATCTTTGGTCCATTTAGTGGGAGCCATCCTCTCATTCTCGCATTCTCGGAAGTCTCGCGAGTCATGCAGAGTAGATGTACTCCACCTAATTTCCTTCGAATTCATTGTACTTCCAAAAATCCTTTCTCTTTGCTGCATCCAATCCCCATTTGTGGCAAGTCTCCAGAGTCCTTCAATCCTTCTAAACGCAACCCAAATTTCCAAATTGTCGAAACAATTTGTTTGTTGTAATTTAGGAAGCACTAAAGTGACTTCCTTTGATTCCTCGTTCCAGTTTTTGGATTGAAACCGGGAGGTGGCTCGGTTTTGGTTCATTCTCTGGAACACAAGATTTAGAATGAGGAATTTTTTACTTTCTATTGATCATCTTTAAGTGGGTGTTTTGTTTTCTGTATGTTGTATGTTTTGATTTTGCTTATACAAATCTGTACCATCATCTGTAATTCGTCATCAATAATGAGATAAAAGCTTGGGTATGGGTTTATTTGTGACCTTAGGTTATATTTGTCCTAAACCAGGTTATATGGGATTAAGTGTTAAAATCCAGGGAATATAAAATATGTGTATATCCAGCCAGGTAATATGGAAAAACTCTAAGAATCAACCAAAAACTGCACTTGTGGCGGTGGAACTGGCTCAGCCACGCCACGCGTACGCAACACATCCCGCTCTTCCACTTCCCTCTCTATCTCCTATTACGCTCGTCGTCTACTTCGCTTCAACGCCGAAGCTACTCTTCCTCCTCTTGAACCTTCCAGGAGGCCTTGCGGGCGCTGTTGCACTTTCCCTGGCAGTGGAGCTTTGCTCGGAGGCGGGTGTCATACAGCAACTGGTGAAGTACTGATCGAAGATGGTAACCATCCTTTTATGTACATCTGCGAAGTCATTGTTTCAGGTGAAGTGGATGTTTTCATCTTAGGAAATCGCTTTCTCTGACAGTCTATATTATTAGATAAGGTAAGTCGGTTTCTTATCTTACTTGGATTCTGCAGTTTATAGTGGGTTTGCTCGTCTAAGGAAAGCTATTCAATTTAGGAAAGTTGGTTTAGGTATTGCATGTGACCTTGGCATTCCCTTCCAGTGAGGCAGTAGGAGAAAATCGGTGGTAAAAGGAGATTGAAACTGAGTTATGGGCCATCAAGAATTACAGTTTTACTTAACACTGATCAGGGCGTATGCAGCAAGCGGCGCCTCCGCCATGAGTTAGCATGCATGTTAGGAAAGTTTATTCTTACCAGTTCTCGCTAGTAGTGGTGATTACTTTGAGATGTTCCTCGAAAAGAGGGAAGTTTCCTTGATGGTTTTGAAATTTAATAAAGTTTGTGTTCCAGAAAACCGTATCAATTTCTAAGTCTGAATGTGTCTCCTCTGTTTTTAAATTTTGTCATCAGAAACGTGCTTTTGCTTGGTTACAAATTGTGGGTTTTATTATCATGTATTAAATCAGTTCCGTTATTGTATCTTTGCT
This sequence comes from Saururus chinensis, assembly GCA_035235625.1. Taxonomy (NCBI): domain Eukaryota; kingdom Viridiplantae; phylum Streptophyta; class Magnoliopsida; order Piperales; family Saururaceae; genus Saururus; species Saururus chinensis. The sequence continues at coordinate 33,900,561 of CP141146.1, read as the reverse complement.
AGAAGATAAAATTGAATTTTTGACACCAATTCTTTTGATTTGGTGATGGATTAAAGGGTTCGAAGTGATTGATTAATGGGTTGAAAAACTTGGAGAAATAGACCAAGGAAGAATCTGCTGGTGAAGATGACGTATAACATGAAATATATTACTATAACTAAAAAGAGTATTAGGGTCCCTTTTATTAGTGACACAATACAACTATTTGAGATGTATAAAAAGGTGCCGAAAAAAATAACTATTTGTGACACTTCTTTTACAGTATTGTAAAAAAAATGTCGCTAAACCCTAAAAAAAATAGCCAATAGTCGTAAATAATTTTTTGAAAATAACCTTACTTTATTTACAGTATTTTTTATAAGTATTGCTAATAATACCACTATTAGCGACAATTTTAAAAGGTGTCGTAAATAATTTTATTATTTTATTTTATTTTATATTTATTATTTTAAAATATAATATATAATAAATAAATATTTCAAAATTTTCAATTAAAAATCATAAAATTTATATTATATTATTTTTAATATTTTTAATTTTATTAAATAATAAATTAAATTTCTTTACTTTCTCCTACTCATCCTCAGAGCTAGTATTCATGATCACGTGCATGAGTAAGAGAGAGAAAGAAAGAAGAGAGGAGAGAGACGAGAGAAGAGAGAGAATGAGGAGAGAGAGATAGCGAAAAGAAAGATAGATAGAAGAGAGAGGAGAGAGAGTGAGAATAGATTGAGAGTAAGAGGAGAGAGTTAAGAGACGAGAAAAGAGAGAGGAGAGAGACTATAGTGGGGAATGACATAGGAGAGAGAAGAGGAGAGAGAGTGAAAGGAGATAGAGAGTGTGACATAAATATGAGAGAGAGACAAAAGAAATTTGACACAAACAAATATAGGGAGAGCGGGAGGGTCGCCAGACTCTAGCGGGAGGAGGAGAGGGGAGAGAGCGTAGGAATTCAATTTTAATATTTCATAATTTTTTATTATATATTATATTTTAAAATTTATAAAAATAAAATAAAAGGTATTAGCAACGCATTGGAATATGCTTCGCTAATATATTTTATTATTTTAAAAATATATTATATAATAAAAAAATAAAAAATTAAAATTATATTCCCTCACTCTCATCCCTCTCTTCCTCATAGTCGGGGCTATGCTGACGCATGTGAGAAAAAGAGGAGAGACAGAGAGACAGAGAGATGGATCAAGAGAGAAAGAAGGAGAAAGAGAGAAAGAGCAAGGAGAGCAGGAGGGTACACTGATCTCCGGTAGGAGGAGGAGAGGGGAGAGGGCATCATAATTTATTTTTATTATTTAAATTTTTTTATTATATATTAAATTTGAAATAAAATAAAATAAAATGTATTAGCGACGCTAAGGAATATGCGTCGCTAATATATTTTATTTTTATTATTTGACTTCATGTTCATATATGCACAACTTAGGCCAAATACATAGGATCAAATTCAGCATATCAATAATCATTCAACAAGTTTTGGTTATAGCCATGGCGGAAATTTAGGCCCGTGTGGCCTCGGCACCTTTGGGACTTTGGCTCCCAGCTCTTTGAGCATTTGCGCGCACCCAAGCTTTTGAGCATCATCGAAGGTTCATCTACCTCCGGCCAGTGTGTTCATGAGCATAGCTAGTACCAACAATTCTAAGCCTATGACTAATCCAAGTGGATCTATAGAGATGTTAAGATTTCTGTTAACATACAGTTACTCCTTTGAGCGGGAGTCGGTATTTTCAAGTAACAATTAGTGCATTGTTTCTTGAACGGTGTCTATTGTTTTATGCATTGTGTTGGAGTCCTATGTCTAAAGATTTCTCAAGGGGCGAGTTATCTCTGAGTGAATACAGATTTGATGGTATTGATTATCTAACAAAGGTTGTGAAAAAATTAATAATATTGTTTAATATTGCTTTATGTCTAAATTAGACAATTGGAACGATTAAAGAACTTGCAACAAGTCAAGAGTCTAGTGAAAACTGAAAAAGGGATAACTAAATTCATCAAAAGTATCCTACTAACTCGACCTAAAAACATGAGATTGAATTCAACAAAACAGGGTACATATTAGATCTAAAAACTTGAGATTAAGTTCAGCAAATCAGGGCATAAATTTGATCTAAAAACCTAAGATTAAGTTCAGCAATTCAGGGCACAAATTGGATCTCAAAACCTCATATGAGATCGGCCAAAATTTCATATACAAAACAGGCAATTGGAGGGGATTGAATTCAGATTCATATAAGTACGGATTAGGACAACACATATGATTAATTTTCAGCAATGGGTGTGTGCGAATTAGGTAAACACATGCTGTCAAAATCAGCAAGGTGTGCGTACGAATTAGGGCAATTATCGGTGGTTAAAAATCAGCATGATTGAGGTACGAAATTAGGGCAAAACCTTAAGATCAAAATCAGCATGGCATAAATATGGATTAGGGCAATTCCTTAAGATAAAAGCAGGAATATATATATATATATATATATATATATATATATATATATATATATATATATATATATATATATATATATATATATATATATATATATATATATATATATATTAGGGCAATTCCTTAAGATAAAAATCAAGAACATATATGTAGAAATTAGGGCAATTCCTTAAGATCAAAATCAGCAACATGTATGTATAAATTAGGGCAATTCCTTCAGATCAAAATTAGCAACATATATGTATAAATTAGGGCAACTCCTTTAGATCAAAATGAGCATTCATACATGACTAATTCTATTTAAAACAAGAGACCAAAAATCAGCACTTTAGGGGTCGACTTATGACAGAACTTCATCACCAAACCATGTTGATTAAGAGTGAAAAAAAAAATGCACCTACCTCTACCAGCCCGCCCCCAACCTTCAAGCCCTTGCTCCTATGCTTCTTGCCCTTTAATTTCTCCAAAAAGGTTACAACTTTCCCCCTTATTGGCTGCTAGTTGTGGAGGTCCTTGATAGGAGAAGGAAAAAAAGGGAAGAGTGGGGAGAGAGGGGAGGTCGAACTAGCCAAAAAAAAATTAGGGTCTGTCCCCCACTTTTCCCTTTTATAACAACCTTCTCCTATTTTCTAGGGATGCCCCCCTATTATTTAGGGGTTGCCCATCCTCAACCTCTTCTAGCTAGTCCTACCCCTCTAGGACTCTCTCCCTCCACTACAACAAAATTAGCTATTAGCGACGCATTTAAACGTCGCTAATAGCACTATAAATGTCGCTAATAGTTATTAGCGACTTATAAAATACGTCGCTAAATGCGTCGATAAAACTACCTTCGCTACTATATATTAGCGACGCTTACTTCAAACGCCGCAAAAAGATACTATTAGCGATGTTTATAAATGTCGCTATTAGTACAATATTAACGATGATTTTTCTTAAGCGTCACTAATATTATAGTATTAGTGACGTTTATAAACGTCGCTAAAAAAATTATTTTTTTTAATTAAAAAAAATTTAATTTTTTTTTATTTTTTAAAAAAATTAAAATTAAGTAAATAATTTTTAGCGATGCTTATTCATAAACGTCGCTAATAGGATAATATTAGCGACATTTTTGTAAGCGTCGCTAATTGATTTAAGATTTAATTATTTCAAAAATTATTAACAAAATTGATTTATAAATAAAAAAATAAAAAACTTTTAGCGACGCTTTTGATGAGAGTCGCTAAAAAAATAAAAATAAAAAAAAGAAAAATCGCGGCTTTAAATTTTTTTTTTTTAATTTCCCGATTTGGGCCGGGTCTAATACATGACCTGCGCGCGGTTGGGTCAGAAGCGACCCGCGGCGCGGGTCAGTAATGACCCACGTGGGTCAGTCTGAGACGACCTGCGCAGCCTGCGCGGGTCGTCTTCAACCTCTCGCCGCGGCGAGGTTTCAGAACCGCCGTGCCGTCAGCCAACCATAACCGCCGGAGCTGCCGAAAAAGGTCTGTCCGTCGGCGGAGGTTCCTGATCCAACCCCGATTACAGACAAACAGTGGACGGCGGCGAGACCCGTAAAAATCCTCTCTGCTACCCCGCGACGGGTGCAGGTCACTGCGGATGCTAGGGGAGCAGGATCGCAGCACGGGGAGCGGGGAGCTCGCGCGGGCGCAGGGAGCGGGAGCGAGAGCAGGGCGCTAGTGACGGGATCAGGAGCGGGGCATGGGCGCCGAGAGCGGTTGCGGGGCGCGGGGTGTAGATGTAGTTGGTGTTGTCTTCAACCTCTCGTCCGGCGAGCCCGCTGGCTCCCAGCCTCCAGAATAACTTCTGCTTCCTCCGTCGTTCGGCTTGCAGGAGTTCGACCTAAGGGAGACAGCTCGAGGGGGGGTGAATCGGGCGGAGAGATGGCGAGGAGAAGAGAGAGCGAGGGCGACGGTGACGGCGAGGGGAGGCAGCAGGTCTTTTATAAACGCAGGGGCGAAACTTTGCTAATATAGGTACTAATAACGACGTATAGGTACTAATAACGATGTATAATCCTATACGTCGCTATTTGTATTTTATTTTAAATTAATTTTTAAAATAAAAAAATTTAAAAATTGAAAAACAACATCAAAATAAAATCTCTCTCTCTCTCTTCCCTCCCCCCTCCTCTCTCTCCTCCCTCCCCCCTCTCTCCCATCTCTCTCTCTCCTCCCTCTCCCCTCTATCTCTCCTCTCCTCTCTCTCTCCTCCCTCTCCCCTCTCCTCTCTCTCTCCCCTCTCCTCTCTCTCCCTTCCCTCCCGTCTCCTCTCTCTCTCCCCTCTCCTCTAATTTCAATTTTTTATAATTTTTTATTTTTAAAAATTAATTTTGAAAATAAAAAAATGAAATAAAGTAAATACTATTAGCGACGTAAATGTATATACGTCGCTATTAGAATAGGTATTAGCGACGTATAATTCTATATGTCGCTAATACATGTACTAATAGCGACGTATATTCATATACGTCGCTATTAGTATTTTATTTTATTTTTTTTATTTTAAAATTTTTTAAAAATTAATAAAAAAATTTTAAAAATCAAAATAAAATTCCTCACCCTCCCTCTCTTCCTTCCCCTATCCCCTCTCTCTTCCCTCCCCTCTCCTCTTTTTCCCTCTCTCTTGATCTCCTCTCTCTCTCTCCCCTCTCTCTCGTCTCTCCCCCTCTCTCTCTCTCCCTTCCCTCTCTCTTCTCTCTCTCCCCCTTTCCGCTCCCCTTTCTCTCTCTCCTCCCTCTCTTCTCTCTCCCCCTTTCCTCTCCCCTCTCTCTCTCTCCTCCCTCTCTCTTCTCTCTCTCCTCTCTCTCCTTTCTCTCTCCCTCTCCTCTCTTCCCCCCTCTCTCCTCTAATTTCAAATTTTTATAATTTTTTATTTTTAAAATTTAATTTTGAAAATAAAAAAAAGTAAATACTAATAGCAACGTATATGAATATACGTCGCTATTAGTACAAGTATTAGCGACGTGTATATTTATATGTCGCTAATACACGTACTAATAGCAATGTATATTTCTATACGTTGCTATTAGTATTTTATTTTATTAAATTTTTTATTTTTTAAAAAATAAAAAAATGAATAAAAAATTTTTAAATATCAAAATAAATTTCCTCTCACCCTCCCTCTCTTCCCTCCCCTATCCCCTCTCTCTTCCCTCCCTTATACTAATAGCGATGGGGCGGAAAGCGGCGGAGCGGCAGGGCGGAGTGGCTGTGCGGCGGCGGAGGCCGACAGGGCAGTACCTGCAGAGGGGGGAGGAGGGGCTGGAAGAAGGGCGACCGAGAGGGGGACAGAGGCGGAGGATGGTGGGCAAAGGCTGAGGGGGGTGAAGGCGACGGCACGGCAGTGTGGCGGAGGCGACGGCGTGGCAGCGCAGCGATGTGGCGATGCGACAAGGGCTGCGCGGCGGTGGGCAGCGGGAGATGGGCGAAGGTTGAAATGCGAAGGACAAGGCTGGGGGGGGATTTATACGGCGTGGGGAAATTTCACCCGAGCGCGAAATTTCCCCGCGCAGGTATTTGTTGGGTTTTTTTAAAAAACTTTAATTATTAGCTACGGTCACTAGGACCGTATGTCGCTAAATATATACTTTTAGCGACATTTACTCAAATCCGTCACTAAAACAAATTTCTCTCTCTTCCCCCTCTCTCTAACCTCTCTCTCTGCCCTCTCTCTCCTCTCTCCCTCTAACCCCTTTCTCTAACCTCTCTCTCTACCCTCTCTCTCTAGGCCCTCTCTCTAACCTCTCTCTCGCCCTCTATCTCCTCTCTCTCTAACCCCTCTCTCTCTACCCTCTCTCTCTCTAACCCCTCTCTCTCTACCCTCTCTCTCCTCTCTCTCTCTAACCCCTCTCTCTCTACCCTTTCTCTCCTCTCTCTCTCCACCCTTTCTCTCTCCTCTCTCTCTCTTCCCTCCCCCCTCTCTCTTCAAATTTTTTTTAATTTTTTTATTTTTTAAAATTAATTTTAAAAATAAAAAAAATTTAATTTAAAATACTAATAGCGACGTATAGGAATATACGTCACTATTAGTACATGTAATAGCAACGTATAATAATATACATCGCTAATACGTGTACTAATAGCGACATATATTCCTATACGTCGTCGCTATTAGTATTTTATTTTAAATTAATTTTTTTTATTAAAAAAAAAATTAAATTTTTTTTGAAAACCAACAATATAAAATCACTCTCTCTCCCCCCCTCTCCTCTCTCTCTCCTCCCTCTCTCTCCCTCTCCTCTCTTTCCCCCTCCTCTCTCTCCTCCCTCTCTCTCTCCCCTCCCCCTCTCTCTCCCCTCTCTCTCTTCCCTCCCCCTCTCCCCTCTCTCTCTCTCTTCCCTCCCCTCGATCTCACTCCACCATTTCTCTCTCTCTCTCTCTCCACCCTCCCTCTCCTCCCTCTCTCTCTCTCCCCTCCCCCTCTCTCTCCCCTCTCTCTCTCTTCCCTCCCCCTCTCCTCTATCTCTCTTCCCTCCCCCTCTCTCTCCACCCTTTCTCTCTCCTCTCTCTCTCCTGCCCCTCTCTCTCTCCCCTCCCCCTCTCTCTCCCCTCTCTCTCTCTTCCCTCCCCCTCTCCTCTATCTCTCTTCCCTCCCCCTCTCTCTCCACCCTTTCTCTCTCCTCTCTCTCTCTCTCTTCCCTCTCCTCTCTCTCTTTCCTCCCCTCTCTCTCTTCCCTCTCCTATCTACCTACACACTATCTTTCCTCTAATTTTAAATTTTTAATATTTTTTATTTTTTAAAATTAATTTTAAAAATAAAAAATAATTAAATTTTAAATTTTTTTTAATAAAAATAGGTAGTAGCGACGCATATGACTATGCGTCGCTACTAGGATAGGTAGTAGCGACGTATATGCATATACGTTGCTATTAGTTCTTATTTTTTATTTTTTTAAAAAAATTAAGAATTATTAACGACGCTCATATTTAAATGTCGCTATTGTTGAAACTATTAGCAACGTTTGTATGTATATGTCGTTAATAGTGTTGAAATTTATTTTAAAAAAAATTAAATATATATCTATTAGCGACGCTTTTATAAGCGTCGCTAATAACGTAAGTATTAGCGACACATAAATTCAAGCGTCGCTAAAATATTACGTATTAACGACGTTTGGAGTTGTGCGTCGCTAATAGACTATTATTAGCGACGTTTAATATTATGCGTTGCTAATAGTTATATTTTTTGCGACGGTTTATTATATGTCGTTATTATCATATATTAGCGACGCAAAGTATTGCGACGCTTATATAAGCGTCGCTAATACCCAGTTTTGTTGTAGTGCTCTTTCAATTCCTAGTTGTTTAAGGACATCCAATTCTTAGTTCTTTTAGGACTTCTAATTCCTAGTTCTTTTAGGATTTCTAATTCCTAATTCTTTTAGGACATCCAATTCCTAGTTCTTTTAGAACATCTAATTCCTAGCTCTTATAGGACTTCTAATTTGGGTAAACAGACCTTGTGTGATATGTTTAACTTCGAATGATCGTATCTCCTTTATTCGAACTCCAATTCGCACGATCTTGGTGGCATTTCGAAGCTCTTTCAATCTACTTTTCATCCATATAAGTTCTAGATACTAATCCCAACTAATGATTAAGTTATTCTTATGAGAAGTTCAGGGGTAACCTTAATTTTTGTGTAGTCAACATCAGGAATTTAGAAAAATCCCGGATGTTACATATATGAAAAACTAAAAAAATTAAATTAAATTCCCTCACTCTCACTCATCTGCTCCAAAAGGTTAGGGCTCATGCTGACGTATGTGAGAGTAAGAGGAGGATGGAGAGAGAGGGGTGAGATGAAAGAAAATGAGAAGAGAGAGAGAGGAGATAAAGATAGAGTGAGAGGAAAGAGATTATTTTTTTAAGATAACATTATTTGTGATGCTTATGGTTAAGCGTCGCAAATATGAAAATAATTTGTGACACTTATAGATAATCGTCACAAATATATGCCTATTTGCCACGCTTGCAAGGAAGCATCGCAAATATAAGACTATTTACGATGCTTCCTTATAAGCGTCGCAAAAGTAGATTTTTTTAGTGTCGCTAATAAAATTGGCAGGCAGGCGAAATTTCGCTCCCCAGACTATTTCATTAGCGCTGCTGAAATTTCAACCAAGCCGACGAATTTTCCCGTGTTGTATTTACCCCCCCTCCAAACACTCTCTCCTGCCTCCAGTCAACCTGGTTTCAACCAACCGCCTGCCGTCCCAATTTTTGCCGGCTAACACGTCTACTCTCATTGCCATATCTTCCCTCGCTGCTATCATCCAATTTTCTACTGGTCACCCTCTCCCTTTCCTCCTGCCTCAAAACACGCTTCCCCCTTGACCGCAACTCTGTTAGCTGCCTGCCATCCCATTTTTTGCGAGCTGACACATCTACCCTACTGCCGAGTCTTCTCCCGCTGCCAGTCATCCGGTTTTCCGCCGACCGCCCTCTCCCCTACCTCTTGCCCGCTGACATGCTTACCCCTCCACCATGGCTCAGCCCACCACCAACCCCAACCTCCAGTCGGAGAAGGAGGAGCTCCAGCCCCCTCCCCATCCCATGCTGAAGTAGGGGTGCCGGATTCCTACGCCCCTCCCAAAAATCTCAGATCGAGTGGGATTTCGGTATATTTTTATTTTTTTTCTACTAGCAATGCTTTTAAAAGTGTCTCTAATAATAGTTTAGATTATTTTATTTTAATTTGTTTATTTATTAGCGACATTTTTGAAAGCGTTGCTAATAATAATTTTTATATTTATTATTTTATTTGTGAAGCTTTTAAAAGCATTGCAAATAATATTTTTTCTTATTATTGATGAACAAATAAGTGTCGCCAATATTTTTTAAAAAAAGTTTTATGTTATTGACACTTTATAATAGTAGTACTATTAGCCTTGCATGTGAATAAGCGTCACTAATAATTTACTATTAGCAATGTGTTATAAAGTGTCGCAGTAAGTTGAATAGCTTGAAGGTGGCCCACCTACCCACTAATGTTGAAAGTGAGGCCCGATTGCCTCATAGATAGCAGGCTAGCAATAAGTTGATGGCAAACTTGTGTCAATTGTAGATGAATCAACTTCTTAAAACAGTTGGTCATGAGTAATGCTCATAGGTGATGACTCAATTTAGTTCTTAAAATTTGGCAGTAGAGCCCATATAATCCAACTTGTAAATTTGCAAGCAGATAAATATAAAATTTAGGGTCTAAATTGAAATGAAAATTATAAAATAAATAAAATTAGCATACTAGTGATGGCCTTTGGGTTGGTTGCAATGGGCCCAAGGTGGGTTGTGATGGCCCTAGGGTGGGCAACCCCCCCATACCCATCACAACACAAACCCCCCTGCCCATCGCAAACCCCCTCCCACTCTCCCCCCACCACCACCACACATCACAGGCCCTCTACCCCACATCATATCCCCCCTCCATCGCAACATCCCTCCTTGCACCATCACAACACCCCCACAACCTGGACATCATAACCGCCCTGCCCCCATCAAAACCCCCCACCCCTTCTTCAAACCTATCAAAGCACATAATTCGGGCAAAGCCAAAATAGAAGAACGGTGAAATGAAAACCTAATAGAAGGAAGGGTTCTAAAAAGGGAGCTTACTTACTTGCCAGACACCATTAAGACGGGAGCCAAGCCAGGGCAGAGAAGAACACCGGGTTGGAGATAAGACCAGAGCGGAGAGAAGAGTGCAACGAGAGAAGGGAAAAGCGGACTAGAACAGATGAGAGGAGAGCCCAGCAGAGAAGCAGAGGCGTTGTGGGGGCAGAGGTGTGCCAACCATTTTTTAAAGCAACGGTTCAAAGTACTGGAAGGATGTGACTGTTTGAAGTGGCAGACAGCAAGGAGAGAATGTTGTTTTGAAGTACATAAGGCTATAATCGTTATTTTCTTGAAACCTATGGCGTGCCATACATTTAGGTGTTGTTTGGGTATGGAATCAAGAGAAAATTCCGACATTTCCGTCACAATTCAGCATAGAATCGCCGGAATGTCGTTTGGATAGTGAATCTAAATAGAAATAAAAATTCGGACTAAAACACAATTCTGATATGTTTCCGTCCTGAATTACCAAATCTCCTCACGAGGAGATTTGGTCGATTTCGAAAAATGTGTGAAAACAGAAACACATGTTATCGTGTATTTCCAGTCATTACCCCTCACTTATCGATTCGCCCCCTTTTTTATCATGTATTCCCCACAGACGTCTCCCTCCCTCTTCCCAAACTCCATCCAGATCTTCCACCTTCCTCCATCGGCTTCTGCCATCTACCGTCCGTGATTCGCCGTTTTCCGTCCACTTCCACCATCTCCCTCTTCTCAAGCTCTATCTCTGTCTTCGGTGAGCGCCTACTTGCCCAAACTACATGTAATGGCCCGTTTTCCAGTTACTCTTAAACCCGGGTGGGTTAAGGGTAATTCGGTGGTTTGAGATTAGTGTTGGGGGGTTTTATTAGGTGAAATCCCCATTGTTGGGTAGAGCTCGGAGTAACGAGCGTGATGAATCGAAGAACACGCAAAACGGAGGCCAGGAGCGAAAGTTACGACCTCGAGAAGTGTGCTGCATGGGCGGGGCCCACTTGAAAAGAGTGGGATAACCTATCCATTTGTGGTCTTGTTCCGAAGGGCTCGCCAATACGAGTCCATTGGTATGAAGAACGCGCGATTTCGACTTCGGGGTAAGAAGATATTGCATGTTAAAGATTAGATATTTTTGGATTAAAATAATATAGAAAAATATTATTTTATTCAAAAAAGGACGAATTAGCTGGCATCAGCGCTGAAGCCAGCAGCCGCGTCAGCTGCGCCGCCCGGATCGTGGCACCGCGTGGCACGGGGGCCCGCGCGACGTGCGGCAATCCGTGCATCGTCCCGCACGTACGCAGGCCGGCTCCCGCGCGATGCGCGGGAGCTGCCCGTCGAGCCGTGCGGCATGGGGCGCAGCCGTGCACTTCACGGGCTTGGCCAGCGTATTGCACGCCGTGCAAGCGCGCAATGCGTGGCGCACGCGGTTCGGGGGCGTTTCGTACGCCCTCGGTTTTTCCCCTATAAATTTGGATCTACGTCATTTTTCCGAGGGAGTTTTCGGAATTGTTCGGTGTCCGTTTTCTTCCGTTCTTGAGGCGTTCCTAGATAATTCAAGGGTGATCTACGCAATAGCATGGTCCATTCCTTGAGTTGGCACTCCTAGAAGGGAGGAATGACCCGGGGCAAGAGGCGGCTCTGTCCGCCACCCTCCTGCCCCGAGAGAGAGAGAGAGAGAGAGAGAGAGAGAGAGAGAGAGAGAGAGAGAGAGAGAGAGAGAGAGAGAGAGAGAGAGAGAGAGAGATGGCCCGGTGTGAGAGGAGGCTTCATCCTCCGTTACCGGGCCAAATCAAGAGAAGTGACCCGAAGTAGGGGAGGCTCCGTTCTCCACCGAAGGGCCACGATGTGTGAAGAACACCCTGAGTAGAGGAGGTTCTGTCCGCCGGCCACGGGCGTAGAAAACAAGAAGTCTCCAGGAAAGGGGAGAGTTGGTCGGGTCGTCTTTCGGTGCAAGGCGATGAATGTACGGAGGCTTGAGGAGGCTTTGTCCGTTGTCCCTAGATCTGAAGGGGAGGACGCTCAGAAACGAGGAACCTCGAATGCCACTACCTCGGCAGACATCAGGGGAGTAAGCGTTTCTTACCTCGTATTTTAATCATAGAACGGCATGTGCTAGTTATGATGTGTGTTATGCTATGATCCATATGCTTACTATGTTTTTATGCCATGATGTGTGCTTATATGCCATGATGTGTGCTGTCTTGCTCTACGGTAGAGCGAGATGTGTGGTGTGCGTTTGGTCTCGGCTCAGTGATGGAGCGAGATGTGTGAATGTGATGTATCCACTTTGGAATAGAGCGAGGCATGTTGTGGTGGTCGTGTGGTGCTCGTCTCTATGATAGAGCGAGATGTGTGTTGTCGGTGTTTTATCGGGTTTTCATATAACTCCGATTAAATATTCGGAGATACATATTTTATACGTGTGTGTTTTTGGTATGCCTGTTGTATGTAGTAGCCAATAGGTAGAACTACGTCCGGATCCGATCGTATCGGGGTAACATCGTGGATGTTATCCAATATGTACGTAGGCAACCAACAGCAAGGCAACGTTGGCCCGGTCCGAATTAGTTATATAATTAGGTTTGTTCTAGCCTACGCGTAATGAAGAGCTAAAGTTCCATAGCGCGTAGAGGAACGCGAAGACTCTCGCACTCAGAGTCGGCCGCTCTCGGTTCTGGGTTTCGTTTTTATCGTTTTCGGACCCCCGGCCCAGGTCGGCTTTTGGGTCAGGGTGTGACACTACAGCTTGCCTAGTGTGGCAGATCTACGATTTTGGTCCACTATAGATCGCCCGACTATTTCTTCTGGTCATCTCTTTGGCCCAAATTCCATCCCGTCTTCGGTAGCTCACCCGACAGCGCCCTTCTGAGAAACAAAATAGACCTTCGGCCACCTCGATCTGATTTGCTATCAGAATGAGGTAACACCATTTTCTTCTTTCCTTTTCTTCTCTTCTAATTTGATTTCTCCTTTTCTTGCTTGCTTGTTTTGGCCTTCATGTATGTTGATTAGGGCAATTCCCTCAAATCTCTTTGTCATGTAAAAAATGAATTTTTTTCATGATCTACATTAAATGACCTATTCTTTTCAATCATTTCTTCATCTAAAACCCTCACTGATCAGCATTTTGTTATTTTTCCATTATATATGGCCAATTGTTTTCAAAATCCCTTACATTTCCCATTCATTCCCCCAAATCACTCGTATGCGTTAAAAAAAAATTCATTCATTCATTTTGTCATTAATCAGTAAGGGTAAACCGTCACTGATTGGCGTTCATTTTTTCCCAGATGTATGGCCCAATGTTTGGGCTAATTTCCAATGAATTCCCCCAAATCTCTCTGTTATGTAAAAAAGGAATCATTTTTTTTATGATATGCATTCAAATGACCAATTTTTTTCTTTCATTTATTCATAAAAAACCCTCACTGATCGGTATTTTGTTTTTTTTTCCATCAAATATGGCCAATGTTTTTCAAAAGCCCTCACATTTCCCATTCATTCCTCCAAATCTCTTTGCATTAAAAAAAAGATCATTCATTTCGTCATTAATCAGTGAGGGTATAATGTCATTGATTGGTGTTCATTTTTTTTTCAAGATGTATTGCCCAATGTTTGGGAGAATTTATGCCCTCACTGATCGGCTCCAAGTTTTGTTTTTTTCATGATATGTGGCCCAATCTTTGGGTGAATTTATGCCCTCACGTAACTATCATTCACTTGTCTGATGAATAAATGTCACTGATATGTAATAATATATTATTTTTATGATCTAGATTCAAGATTTTTACTATTCACAGTTCAATTTTATTTTTCATTCATATGATCAATTACTTAGCTGCTCACCATTTTCATTTTCTCCTACTTGAAATTTATATTATTTTGTCGATTTGTGTAAAATTTTATTTTTTATTTGTATGACTAGTTAAGGGCTGCTCAACTATTCGTATGATCAGTTTGTGGTTTTCATATTTTTGTTTGTTTTTCGGATTGAACATCACTGATTGCTCGCGACCATTCCGGCGTTTTTCTGTTCACTGATATGTTCTTCAATTTTTTGGTTCTATTTCTAGCTGGCCAAACTTGTATTATCATCTCAAGGTAACTGTTTTACCAAACTTGCATTGGTTCATGAATGTGATGGATTCCGGTGTTGATGTGGTTTATTTTATTGTCAATTTCTTTAAGGCATTTGTTGGTGTGTTGTGATGTGTATTCATTGATTGTCATGATATGATTGGACCATGAATGGCTCCGTATACAATTGGAATGATGATTGGATGTTATTAGTAAAATGTTAATATGTTGTATGATGTTTTATGGTGTGTGTGGGATTTATTGATTGTGGTGATTCTATTTTGTTTGTGTTTGTGGCAGCTTTGTCTCTTTGTGACGACGCAATATGAATATGAATGCATATAGATCCAATTGATTGAGAAGTAGGAACCTTGCTTGTTTAGTAAAATTTGCATTTTGTGTTATTGTGTTCATATGTGCGTTGAATTATTGTGACGATGATTCTTTGATCATGATTGAATTTGTATGCAATTAGAATAAGAAGTAGCTCATTGCTTGATTATTAGTAGTAGTCATGTTTTCAAAAAAAAATTAGACTATTGCCGCACCATCCGCTCAATAGGAGGATCCCCTAAGAAGTTTCATAGAAAGATTGATTGGAATCAACGGGAACATTATGCCTTTTGGAGCCTAGTAGTATTTTGTGATACCCTGTGTTCCGATTACGCCTAAACAAATGGGTTAGGGGTAATTATGTAATTTTTAGTTAAATATTAAGGGGTTTCAAGTGATGGAATTTTCGTATTTGGTTAGAGCTCAAAATAACGAGTGTAATGAAACAATGAATGAGTAAAACGGAGGTCAGAGTGAAAGTTTTGGCCTCGAGAAATGTGCCATATGGGTGGGACCCACTTTGAAAGAGTGATATAACCTACCCATGTGGGGTCTATTTTCGAAATGCTCATTGATATGAGTCCATCGGTACCAAGAACGCGCAATTCCAACTTTGGGATAAAAAGTTATTGTGTTTTCAAGTTAGAATTCTATTTAGATTAAAATATAATTAAATATTAAAGAAATGACAAAATTGATGATGTCAGCCGAGTCAGAGCAGAGATGTGTGAGCCGAGCCGCACCGTGTGGAGTTATCGTGGCTGCCAGGGCGTCGGATTGCACTGTTTAGCGCGCGACGCGGGTCGGCTCATGAGCCTCCCGCATGGTCCTGTGAAAATGCACCACATGGTGCAAGTGCTTGCGCACATATATGCCTTCCTCCGTACGCTCACACGCCATTCTCCTATAAATACTCAT
Source organism: Saururus chinensis (assembly GCA_035235625.1). Taxonomy (NCBI): domain Eukaryota; kingdom Viridiplantae; phylum Streptophyta; class Magnoliopsida; order Piperales; family Saururaceae; genus Saururus; species Saururus chinensis. The sequence goes on along the minus strand of CP141146.1, from coordinate 33,885,162 downwards.
TTCTATTCAAACTTCCAGAGGAGTTTTGGGAGTCGTTCTGAGTCTACTTTCTTCCGTTCAAAAGGTGTCCCTAGCTAATTCGAGGGTGTTCTACGCAATGGAAGCACTCATTCCTCGAGTTAGCGACTCTGTATGGGAGAAACGCCACAGGACCAGAGGAGATTATATCCGTCACGTTCGGACACATAGAGGGAAAAGTGTCTCCGGGTAAAGGGAAGTTTTGTCCGTCATCCACGGAGGCATAGAGGAAAAAGTGTCTCCGCGGTAAGGGGAAGTTCTGTCATATCATCCACGGACGCGTAGAGGGAAAAGTGTCTCAGGGTAAGGGGAAGTTCTATCTGATGTCCACAAACGCGTAAGGGAAAAAGTGTCTCTAGGTATGGGAGGTTCTGTCTGTTGCTTACAGGCACGAAAAGTGTAAAGAGTCCCGAGTTATGTGAAAGTTTTGTGTCGTCTTCCGGTGCAAGGCGAGAAACGTGCTGAAGCTAGAGAAGGCTCCACCCGATGTCTCCAGATCTGAAGGGGAAGACACCCAGAAGAAGAAAGCAACCCGACTTTCATTACCTCATGGGACATTAGGGGAGTAAGCGTTTCTTACCTCCCATTTTAATTATAGAACTGCATGTGCTAATTAGGATGTATGCTATGCTATGATTCATGTGTTTTAATATGAGTAGTGATAATATGTGTTTATATGACCTATTTGTGTTCAGTCACGGTCTCGGATAGAGCTAGACGTGTGGTGTGTTTTTGATCTCGTCTTAGTGATAGAGTGAGATGTGTAAAGGTGTTTTGTTTGGATCCGCTATGTGAGAGTGGGATGTGTGACTCTGTTGATTTATTGGCTTCCATTGACTCTGATGATTTAGGAGATTTCCATCTGACTCCGAATGAATTATTCAGATATAAAGTTTAAGTATTTTATCGTATATGATTTTATGATGTTTGATGCATGTATTAGCCATTAGGCAAAACTATGTTCGGATTTGATCATATTGGAATAATGTCATAGATTATATTCAATACATATGTAGGCAACCAACAGTACAATAACGTTGGCCTAATCCAAATTAGTTATAAAATTAGGTTTGTTCTGATCTACACACAACGGAACACTATAGCTTCATAGTTCGTAGAAGAATGATATGAATCTCACACTTAGAGTTTGCAGCTCCTGGTCGTCTCCTTTGAATTTTTCTGTTTATTTAATACACTCCAATTATGTTTTCCGAACTAACCCCCGGTCTAGGTCGGGTTTTCTGGGTTGGGGTGTTACATATTTGCCATCAATAAGGGCCATAGGAGGAATGATACACTTGACAAGGAAGGGTGGGATCTAGTGATAGATAGGTTGAAATAAGAGAATAAAATCAATGTCGACTTCGCTACATTGAAAAATCACTCTGACAAAGAGAGGAAATTGTGGCAAGGGTGGAATGAGCTCAAGGATTACACTGGACTTGGCTAGAATAAACACACCAACACTTTTATGCCCCCCACACGTGTGGCTGAACTTTATCAAGGTCATAATATGTGAACTCTATCTTATTTTTCTTATATTTTTTATATATTTAATTTGAATTATAATTCTAACACTTTGTTTGTCATTGCCTCTTGTAGAGACATAAAAAATTGTAAACGATTGAAGAATTGGGGGTATGACGTCGAGGCCAAAGCTAACCTATATGTCGTTTATTCAAACAATCATGTTTTTGGCTGATGGAAGGATTTTGGCATCTCTGATACTATCCCCCACATGGATAATACTTCAGTCCCCTATAATGATCCCAATGCAGCCCCCCATTCACCTCCAACTTTAACACCCAATGCAACTCCAGATATAAACACACAATCTCAACCAGATGCAGAATTGTCTAAATGGCCTGCAGGTACTCCATGGGCATACGATCCGTATAATTCTCAGGACGTGAATGACTTGATTGTAGAGGACTTGGGAGTTGACAATCTAGCTCATGAGGGAGTGGGGAATTCTACGTTGTGCCATGCATGGGTAGGACAAATCAACTTCACCCAAGCACATGTTTCAACAACACAGGTGACTGGTGCAAGCCCGTCACAACCTACTCCACCCCACTCAAGGAGGGTTCAAGGTAATAGGACGCTAGCTACCAGCCAGCGAACCACAAAGAGGAAACAATCAGATGTGGAGGTTTCATCAGGCTTGCAAGCTTTGTCTGAAGCCATGAAGGACAGGAATGAGATCATTCGAGGGAATAGGGAAGAAGAACTAGATGATTACAACAAGTGCATCGATTTGTTAGAGAAACTTCTGGGTTATGACGATGATGACAAATTTTACTCAGGTGCACCATCAATCTTCCTAGATAAGAATTTTCGTTGCTTGTTTCTCGCTATGGGATGTGACCCGGTTCATGCAGAGAGATGGCTTTGTGTGCACTACAGGGATCATAAACCGAAGCATTAAATGATATTTTGTGATTTTTTCGAACATGTTTTATTTCCTTTGTGTGACTTTATTGACTTTAAGTTATTTCATTTCCTAGAGAACACTTTTTATGATGGTGTGTTTTTTATTTGATAATTGAACTTTATAATAACAGTTTATAAATGTAAGTTATGAGAATGATGTTATGTGAGGCGGATGGGTGGTAATGTTATTTAAGTTTGTTTTCAATTTGATGGATGTGTGTGGTTGGGTGAAGAAGGTTATTGGATGTGTGATCCTAGGGTGAACTAATATGTGATGGATGTGTGTACAGGGTGATGTAATGTTATTTAAGTTTGTTTTTAATTTGATGTATGTGTGTGGTTGTGTGAAGCAGATTATTGGATGTGTGATCCTAGGGTGAACTAATAGTGTGTGCAAATTATTATGTGAATGAGAATGTGGTATAAATGTGATGGATGGGTGTGCATGTTATAATGTGAATGAGAATGTTGTATAAAAGTGTTGGGTGTGCAGGTTATAAAGTGAATGAGAATGGAATATGGTATAAATGTGATGGATGAGTGTGCAGGTTATAATGTATATGGATATGGTATAAATGTGATGATAGTGTAGGTTATAATGTGATATGAAAAATTATAGAATGGATATGGTATAGATGTGATGAATTATAGATGTGTGGTATAATTGTGATGAATGTGTGTAGGTTACGTAGGCTATAATGTGACGTGTACAGGTTGTGATTATAAGATGTGAGTAGATAATATTGTGCGCAAGGTGTTATTATATGTTTTTTGCTTAATTTTTAAGTATATTATGTTATATTGGATTTTAATATGGACTTATTTATCAGGTACTCAATTAGATGGATCCTTATATAAATTGCAATGGGGAGGAAGATGAAGGAGAAATATTTGAGGATGAAGACAAAGATGACACATTTGGACAAGAAGATTTTATTTTGGATAATATTATTTCATAGGTTGTTGAAACTATAATTCCTCCTCCCCCAAGGAATGCAATTCATACAAGGTCGGGGGGATGAGCTTGTGTACAATATGCTAAATGGGCCAGATATGATTTGCCATGATTTGTGTAGGATGAATAAGAAGCCATTCGTGAGATTGTGTTGGGAGTTGGAGCAATTAGAATTAAAGCCCACAAGGCATGTGACAGTGGCAAAGCAAGTGCAGTCATTCTTACAACTATTGGGACATGCTCATGGGCAGCGGGTGGTGGGCCATATAATGTCACATTCGAGTGAAACAAATAACCACAATTTGCATAATGTTCTAAAGGTTCTTTATAAATGGTCTAGTACAAATATCAAGCAACTTATACTTTTATCCAAAACTCACTTATATATTTCAAGTAGTCCTCTATTTTATCCTTGGTTTAAAGATTGTGTGGGAGATATTGATGACACACATATCAAAGCAAAAGTTCCTCTGTATCTACAACAAGCATTTCAAGGTGTAAATTGTCAAGTCACACAAAATATTATGGCTATATGTGATTTTAGTATGAGATTCATCTTCTTAGTGGCTTGTTGGGAAGGGTTAGCTCATGACTTTAAGGTGTTAGAAGATGTGATTTTAAATCGAAGGAGCTCAGGTTTCCCAGAGTTACCTCATAATAAATATTTTGTTGTAAATGTTGGGTATCTAAATGAGGTGGAATTTTTGGGACCCTATAAAGGTCAAAGATATTTTTGTGTACAAGGAAGAATTGAGAAGTTTAACCAACTTCATTCTTCTCTTCAAAACATCATAGAGATAACATTTGGTATGTGGAAGGAGAGATGGAAGTTATTTTAAAAACATTCCAAAGTCACTACAACAAAATGTAGTATTAGCGACGCAAAACCAAATGTCACTAAAAACCACTACTTCCGACGTATAAATAAACGCCGCAAAAAAATGAACTATTAGCTACGCATTTTCCTATTCGTTGCTAATAGTCATATAATAGAGACGCTTAATTTAAAGCGTCGCTAATACTAATCCTATTAGCGACGCTTTCTTATAAGCGTCACTAATAGTCCCTCTATTAGCGACACTTTACACAAACGTCGCTAAAAGATATATATTTTAAATAAAAAAAGAAAAAAATCATAACTATTAGCAAGCGTCGCTAATGGCTTTCACAATAGCGACACTTGTTCAAAAGTGTCGCTATTATCATTGCTATTAGCGGCGCATAAAAAAAACGTCAGTAATAGTTATGAATTTAAAATAAAAAAAATTTGAATTATGAGTGACGCTTTTAAACAAGCGTCGCAAATAACATTGATAATAGCGACACTTGTTTACAAGCGTCACTAATAGCTTTATAAATTAATTTTATATAATAAAAAATAAAAAAATATTAAAATTTTTAAAATAAACTCTCTAAATATAATATATTTTATTCAATATTTACTATTTGTATAAATAATAAATAAATATTAAATTTTCAATAAAAAGTATTGTCAATAATAGATTAAACTTTCACCATTTATATATAATATATTTTATTTCTTAAATTTCTTATTAATTTTAAAATATAATTTATAATAAAAGAGAGAGTGAAGAGTGAGTACATGGAGAGAGAGAAAGGAGAGAGAGTGAGAGAGGAGACAGAAGAGAGGGAGGGAGAGAGAGATGGAGGAGAGAGGGTAGAGAGAGAGATGGAGAGAGGGAGAGGGAGTGGAAAGAGGTGAGAGGGAAAATTTTAATTTTAATTTTTTTTATATTTTTTATTAAAATAAATAAATAAAAATATATTAATAATGCATATGAATATGCGTCACTAATACGCTTGTTATTAGTGACGCATACAAATATACGTTGCTAATACCCTTGTAGTAGCGATGCATAATCCTATGTGTCGCTAATAACCTCGGTAGTAGCAACACATATTCCTATGCGTCATTTTTACCTTATAATTTATTATATTAATTTTAAAATATGTAGAGAGAGAAAAAAGAGGATATAGAGAGAGGGGAGAGAGGGGGAGAGAGGGAGAGAGAGAGAGAGGGAGAGAGAGTGAGAGGAGGAGAGAGAGGAGTGAGAGAGGGAGGTGAGAGAGAGGGGAGAGAGAGAGGGAAGAGAGAGGAAGAAGAGAGGAGAGAGAGAGAAAGAGAGAGAGAGGAGAGAGAGAGAAAAAGAGAGTAGAGAGAGGGGTGAGGAGAGATCAGTAGAGAGAGGGAAGATTTAAATTTTAAATTTTTTAAATTTTTTATTTTAAAATTAATTAAGTATAAGTAATGTGTATTAGCAACGCATATAAATATTCATCACTTATACTCTTGTTAGAACAACATAATGGTGCTATCAATCATGATCTTCGAGATGTGCTTTGCACTAGTAGGGAAATTGAAGACAAACATGCAATGAATGATGAAGTTGAGGGGCAATTTGAAACACCTGTAAGTCAGGATGACATGGTAATGTCAACTTTTCATGATGAACTTCGAGATGCCATCGGTCACCATTATCAATTACCTCCAATTGGTGCACGATGTGGCCAGCATCGACATTAGGTTAATTGTATAGTTTTTCCTATATTGTACTAATGTTGTTTATTTTTATAATAAAATGTAACTCATATGTGATAATGATATGAACTTGTACGATTAGAGGCAACATAGGGTACACATCAATGATATGCTTGGTAGGCGCTAAAACAGACATGAACCCTTTTTTACACATGAAAAAATATTATAATAATATATCATTATAATAGTTTTTTATAGCATAATAAGATCATAGAAGGCTATATCGTTATTGCTGCAATGTTGTTGTAATATCACTAATAAGGTGTAGCATTATCATTACAACGATGTAGCATTATCGCTACAATGATGTAGCATTATTACTACAATGGTGTAACATTATCGCTACAACGATGTATCGTTATTGTTGCAACGTTCACTACAACAAAATAGAGCATTAGCGACGTATATATTAGCGACGCTTATTTAAGCGCCGCTAAAAATAACTATTTGCGACGCTTTTGTTTTTGTCGCAAAAAATTAAACTATTAGCGACACATTTTCATATGCGTCACTAATAGTTATATATTAGCGACACTTTATAATAAGCATCGCTAATAGTTCCTCTATTTGCGACGTTGTATATAACTGTCGCTAAAAGATACATATTTTTTAAAAAAACAAGAAAAAAATATAACTATTAGCGACTTTTACGAAAGCGTCCCTAATAGTATTGAATTAAAAATAACAAAAATATAAAATTTAAATTAGTAACGATGCTTTTAAATAAGCATCGCAAATACTATATCTAATAGCGACATTTGTTCACAAGCGTCACTAATAGATTTATTAATTGATTTTATTTAATAAATAAATATTAAAAATTTTATAATAAACTTTCTAAATATAATATATTTTATTCAATATTTACTATTTATATATACAATAAATAAATATTCAGTTTTCGATAAAAACTAGTGTTAATAATTCGATATTTATATATAATATAATTTATTTTCAAATATAATTTATAATAAGAGAGAGTGAAGAGAGTGCATTAAGAGAGAGAGAGAGATCGAAGAGAGCTGGAGAGGTGAGAGAGTGAGGGAGGAGAGAGAGAGAGGAGAGAGAGGGAGGAGAGAGGGGGGACAAGATAGAGAGAGAGAGAGGATAGGGAAGAGAGAGAGCAGAGGGAAGAAAGAGAGAGAGGAGAGGGGAGAGAGAGAGAGAAGAGAGGGGAGGGAAGAGAGAGAGAGAGAGAGAAGAGAGGGGAGGGAAGAGAGAGAGAAGAGAGGGGAGGGAAGTGAGAGAAATTTTATTTTGATTTTTTTAAAATTTTATTAATTTTTTATTTTTAAAATAAAAAAATAAAATTAAAATACAATACTAATAGTGACGTATAGTTCTATACATGTACTAATAGCGACGTATAAAACTATACGTCGCTATTAGTATTTTTATTTAATTCTTTTTTATTTTTAAAAATTAATTTTAAAGAATAAAAAATCTAAAAATTTTGAAATTAGACGAGAGAGAGAGGGGAGGGAAGAGAGAGAGAGGAGAGGGGAGAGAGAGAGAGAGGAGAGGGGAGAGAGAGAGAGGAGAGGATAGGGAAGAGAGAGAGAGGGAGGAGAGAGAGAGGGGAGGGGAGGGAAGAGAGGGGAGGGAAGAGAGGAGAGGGAGGGAGAAGAGAGAGGGGAGAGAGGGAGAGAGAGGGAGGGAGAGGGAGGAGAGAGGGAGAGAGAGGGAGGAGAGAGAGAGGAAGGAGTGGTAAGAGAGGGGGGAGAGAGAAAAGAAAAAGAGGAGAGTTAGGAATAATTTTATAAAAAAAATATATATTGTAATTCTGTTTTCTTGCGACACTTATGGTGAAATGTCGCAAACAACTAATACTATTTGCGACATTTTATCTTAAGCGTCGCAAATAGTTCCTTTTTAACGATGATTATGTTATAATGTCATGAAAAGTGTGAGTATTTCGGAGAAGTTGCTAGCCTTTTGCGACGCTGCTAAGGAAGCGTCGCAAAAGGGCCAAAGTTTCACCGCGCACAAAATTTCTCTCGCACGGCTGAAATTTCTCTCGCGCGGCTGAAATTTCTTGCGCGCACGGCCGCGAAATTTCACGCAGGCAAAATTCCAGCTGGTTTTTTATAACCCAAGCCAACGGGTTGTTTTCCGTCGCTTCGTGTCCCTCGTCTCTGCTCTGCCGCGCTACGCTCCCCCTTTCTGATTTCCACCATTTCCACTGCGCCGCCACCTTCCATGCCGTCGTCAGCCCCCCGTCGGGCCCCCTTCCCTCCCCCGGCGTCTTCTTTCTCCAGATCCCCCTTCTCCGCCGCTCCCCTGTTCACGTTGCAACCTTATGCCGGTTCCGGTGTTGAAAAGGCTCGTCAGCAGTGGCAGCAGCAACCTGACCTCATTCGGATCCGAAGAAGACGAAGGCTGGCCCAACCCAGAGTGGATTCGACCTTGCGGGCGTCCCCGACTCTAAGCGCGCTACCCTCTTCGTTGAATTTGATCTCTTTGTCTAGGCCTCTTCGTCTTCGGAGTCTGCGTTGTTGTTTTTCATCTTCGCAGGAGCTTATCGTTTTGTATCTGTCGCCATTCTATATCAGCCACCGTTTTGTATCCGTCGCCATTCTATTTTTTTTCGTTTTTTTGGTTTCTGCCGCAGTTGTGTTTGTTCCACCTCTGTTTTCTTTTTCACCGCCGTTTAGGTTTTGCCGCTGTGTCAGTTTTCGCCGCCGTGCTATTTCACCGGGAAAGAGCTTCAACCTCTCGACAAAGGTTGAAGAAGACGACCCGCAGACTGCGGGTAGCTTCTACCCGCACCAAGCGCGGGTGTGCAGTGCACTGACCCATTTCCTAACCGGGTCTATTGACCCGGTTTGGTTTTTTTTATATATATATTTTTTTAGCAACACAATTAATTTATTTTTCTTTTTTGGTTATTATTTTGTTATTTTTAAATAATTTTTTTAAAATAATTATATACAATAGTGACGCTTTGCTAATACAATTATTTTTTTTATATTTTTAAGTAAATTTTTTTTAAAATTTATTTAAAAAAAAATAAAATAAAGTTATTTTTAGTAGCGACACTTTTTAAAGCGTAGCTAACATTATAATATTAGCGACGCTTAATAAAAATCGTTGCTAATAATCTTGTATTAGCGACTTAATGGGAAACGCCGCTAATAGTAGACATTAGCAACGCTGAAGAATATGCGTCCCTAATGACTATTAACAACTCCTTTTTTATCAACTTATTTAGCGATGCATTTTAAGCCTCGCTAATATGTAGTAGCGACGCTTGTACTACTAATAGCGACGCTTAAAAGCGTCGCTAATAGTGTTTTTTGTTGTAGTGGTTGTAGCAATATTGCTACAACGACATAGCAATATCGCGATACTGATATGTAACATTATCGTTATAACAATGTATCGATATTGCCGCAATGTTGTATCAATATCACTACAACGACGTAGCATTATCGTTACAACGATGTATCGTTATTGCTGCAATGTTATAGCAATATTGTTACAATGATGTAGCAATATCACTACAACGACATAGCAATATCACTACAACGACATAGCAATATCACTAAAATGACATAACATTATCACTATAACGATGTATCGTTATTGCTACGTGGTGCCAATACAACTACGTATCATTATTGCTACGTGTCCCTATCGTATAATTTTTTTAAATATTTTTATAAATATAATAAATTAATAATGTGTCGATATGTATCTACCGTATCAATACAATACATGCCAATACAAATGATACATCGATTTTTATATAGGGCATATCACCCCCCGCATCATACCATATCGGTCTCAACCGATATAGGTATGTACGGTTGGTAGGCACCCGTATCAGCCGATATGTACTTCCATGGGCCCATTAAGTCACAAAAGACTGTTTAAGGAGGAGCATAAGGCCCCTTGTACTTCTACAATCAATTTAGTGAAATAAAAAAACTTTTTTAGTGTGATCTTAAACAGTTTGTTATGGCCCAATGCCTAATACATCGGGCCGGGCATATTATTGGTGTTGCACACTAATCGCGTACAATGCCTAAACTAAGGTTATATTTATAATTTTTTTATAAATTCAACGATTCCAAAAAATACACAAATTCCTTACCCAAACATGATTCTATTAAAACAATTCCATTCAAATGGTATATTTGTTAATTTACCTAAAAATTCTAAAGATTCTAACCTTAAACACAGTTCGCTATCCAAATGTGATTCTATTTAAAAATTTTCATACCCAAACCAAATTCTGTTTCTATATTGAATCAAATGAATTAATTCCAAAAAATTTAAATTAGCTAGCAAATTAATTTCGCACCCAAACAACCCCTTAATACAGTCTATTATGAAGTTTTTTACAAACTCTTTCCCATTTCATATTTACTTCTAGAAAATTGCCCATACTCATTTTGGATAACTTTCCGTCTTGATGCTTAAAAAAATTGCCCTTTTTTTATGAAATGGGAGAAAGAAATCACAAGCAAGTGGGAATGCAAAGACGAAGCAAGTGTTAAAAGAATAGACGCATAGACACTATAGCCATTGAAAAGATTAAGAAGACTTGTCGCCAATCAGAAAGGAGCCTTAGTCACTTCCCATGAGAGAGAAACCTCGTCAGTCGTCACAGAAATCTCGTCCCAGTCCACACTATGAATTTATATAAGAATTTAGTTGTAGACCTTCATCTCGTCCCAGTCCACACTCTAAGAATTTATATAAGAATTTAGTTGTAGACCTTCATCTCGTCCCAGTCCACACTCTAAAATTTTAGGTGTAGACCTTCATTTTCCATGGAACTTAAGAAACCCAATAAGACGGATTCAGATTAGTTGGGTGCGGGAGTGCCCAATCAATGCCAAACACCTAAGAAAAATATATCTATAAATGTCAGAAAAATACATCTATAAATGTCAGAGTCCATATGTTTTTTCCAAATGTCATGCATTGATTGGCATTGATTGGGCATCCTGTCACAGGGTCACCCGGGGAACGACTGTCGTGCGGCACTCGCAAGGCCAAACAGCTCAGCGAGTAAGCATTTCTTCGTCAAGGTCATGGCCTCGTGCCATTCGACCAAGCGTTTAGCCCGCGAAGCCAAGCAACGAACCCGTCCCAAGGCGGACGTGCGAACGTGCCGGGACTTGTTCCCAAGCGAGCTGGCCGGAGAGGGACATCTCCTTGCGATGCCCGGATCCTACTTAGGCAACTCGGACATCTAAACAATCCGTCTTAGCCAGGTGCATGCAAGGGTCTTTGTATCCAACACGGCCATAAGGCCGGACGGCCGCTCGACAAGTCGGAGAGCCCCATCCCATTAGCGGATGGGCTCCTGGCATGATAGCTAGCAAGGCAACATGCCTTCGTTACCATCCAGGACAGCCTGTTACAAGGCTAGGCATCATACCAACAGCTTGTCCATTCACCATGTCCCTCCCTATATAGCATAAGAGATTTTTCCTATTTCTCTGGAGTGGCAGCCAAAGAGGCCGTACGGGCATGGTATCTTTGAATTTTACCAAACTTCCCGAGAACACTCCCAAGGACCCTCTTACACTATATAAGGAGGAGGGGACAAATTAAGAATCCAAATATGTGCTAGTTGGCTGTGTATCCCAACATAGCCAACTATGTGTGCGCATCGTTGTGTGCTTTCTGAGCAACGTTGCGCACACATGTTGCGCAACGTTGCAGGCTTTCCCCACAACGCCTGCACACATGATATGCAACACTAAGGGCAGTTCCCATAATGCATGCACACCTCATATGCAACACATTCCCACATGTGTGCGCCTCAGCATGTGTCACGGATAGTCTGCTTCACTAGGCCCGTGACAACCCGCACCACTTACGGTCGGAGTGTACACCGAGCTGAGACAGCTATTTGGCACTTAAGAGGACTATAAACCTGTTTGTCTAGGGATGTTAATGAGCTGAGTATCGTTGAGCTTTAGAATGTTCAAGCTTAAGTGTAATTGGTGACCTAGAGATATTTAGAAAAAAATACTAAAACAGACATAGTTAGAAAGTATTTCATTGTGTTAGATTAGAAATTAAATCAAATGAACTAGTCTTTGTTGATTTTAATTTTCTAATTTAGACTATAAATACATGACAGAGAGAGTAAAGTTTCATAAAAAATGGTTCTAGATCTCATAAGACATTTTATATAATTTCTCTAACAAAAAACCTCATATAATTGTACTTGAAAAAAATAAAAATTATATATTAAATAGAAAGAGTTGAAACTTGAGAGACATGAAATCTACATATATATAATGTGTAATATATGCATGTGTATGTTTGAAATACAATGTACTTAATGTGATTTTAAATTTTTATTGAGCTTTGAACGTTGCTGAGTCGAGTCCATATATGTTTGAGCTTGGCTTAACCAACTTTGAGATCGATCTCAAATGCAAATCGAGCCTACTTTACCCCTACGTTTGGCCTTGTGAAAACCCAAATATGCCGAAGCTACTTGCTAATTACTATGCAGGATGCCTTCAGGATTCATCCAGCCAGACTCCCCAGTCCGGACACCAACTCCGGACTATTGCTTTCAATCTCACCACTTCACGCAGAAACACATCTCTATATAAATGTCTAGGCACATCTCTTGACTCCCAAGCCAGGAAGCGGGCTGCAGCTGCCACACCAAACAGTTTTGAGTGTTCACTAGATAATAATAGTCTACCCCGAGATATCTTGTCTAATGTTTTGACAAAAAAAATTTAATTTTTTATTTCTACAATTTATTTATGGAAATAAGTTTAAAAATTTAGGGCATGATAATAGTAGCCTATTTTTGTTTGTTAGAATGTATCCAACTTAGCTACTACAATAACGAATTTTCCAAAACATAGTTGTGTGTTATGGTTGTACCAAATGGAAAGAAAGAGTAGTGTACAAAATATTTGATTGGGCGGGATGTTTACAATGGGAAATTTTTGAATGAAAACAAATGGTAAGAAATGAACGATTGATGGAAATAAGGAGTGCAGCATATTTCGATTGTAGAATTGAATAAAGAAAATGTGCTACTTACAAGAAACAAATTAAAAAAAGGGGGTTTTAGACGTTAACTACAAATTATTTTATTAATCTCTCATTAACTCTTAAATCTATGTTCAAACAAAAATGCCCCCAGCCACCGTCCTTCTCTTCTTCTATTCTCATTCTGTCATCCTCATTTTATCTGTTCATCTCACCTCTCCACTGCCTCCCACCAGATAATCTCTTCACCTCTGTTTTCATCGCCAGCCGCCTCCACCTTCTGATCCTATCGCCCCACTTCTTCTCATTTTCGTCCAGACAGCCCTGCTTACACCTCGCTCCCCCACTCTCCTCTCCCTCTCCATTCACCTTACCTCGCGCCGCTGGTCACTATGCCTCGCCTGCTCCCTCTCACCACTCCCACCTCATCCCTATCGCCACCAAAAAAGGTTGCGCTCCTCCCCCTCAAGTGTCTTTGTTTCGCCACCGAGCCAGATGCCCATACCAGAACCGACATTAAGGATTCGAAGCTTGACCGCATAGAGGGCCTCCTCGAGGCCCTGCTGGCTCCAGCTCTACTATGGATTCCTCTACCAGCTCTATCCACCTCTCCCTGGAAAGCCACGAAGATGTCTGACTCTAGCACCTCCACCAAGCTCCACTACAGCAACTATGTGGAGGAAGAAGACAATAAATATTTACTCTCTTTATTATATACAAATAGAGTAATTTACTCTCTTTGTATATATATACAAAGAGAGTAAATAGATATTGTCTTTATTAAGATGTCCTGGTAGCACTCTTGGTGGAGGCTGGAGCAACCATGGTGGTCGTCGAGGATGTGGGAGAAGAAGTAGTCGAAGCGGTAGTGAAAGCTTGAGCCAGTTGAGGGCCAAGATGAAGACGGGGACGGAGTCGAGGCTGAGGAGCAAGTTGTAGGTGCAGGTGAGTGCAGACAAGTTCAAGTGGGGGCGGTGCTAAGGTAGGGGAGGTTGGGCTGGAGATGGGCCAAAGTGAAGGAGGTTGAGCCAAAGATGGGCTACGGTTTAGGTCCCGGAGGGACGTTCGTCCGGCGGCAGTTGAGGAGGTGGCCCCCAAAGGTGAGGAGGAGGCAGCCGAGGAAGGCGAGGAAGAGGGAGGAGAGTAAGAGATTGATGCTGAAAGAAAAAGAAGCATAAGAAAAAATATAGGGATTAAAGATCTGGATAAAGGTGGAAGGAAGAAGGAGAAATTGGAAGAAACCGGAAGGTAGAAGGGATTAAAGAGAAACACAAGGAAGAAACCGGAATGTAAGGAAGAAATTGGAAGAAGGGTAATTTTATCTAAAAAATAATATCGCGTGACCTTTCAATTAATTTCGCATGTTTCTCATAGTTGGCGTAAGATAAAGTCTGCGCTTAAGACTACTACACGCCAGTTTTGTCTAAAAAATATAAGAATATGAGTTTGTACTCACAGGCTATGCAATAGTGGGCTCACTCTCATTAATTCACGCTTATGAGCTAGCATTTATGTTTAAAATTTACAATCTCTATTTGGTTGTGAATCTTATTTAATTTAGCAAGAGCTTGCTAAATGGCAAAAGGCTCATGGTAAATCATACTTTATAAACCACATATTTTATTTATAATTTCCAAAATCATAGTTTTATAATTTTTAAATTATAATTTTCAATTTTTATCTAATATTAAGCTAAACATATATTGAATAGTTAGCGTCGAATCCCCCCTCCCCCGCAAGATGAATTCGTGGTTTCGCCCCTACCAAATTTGTGGTCCTAAGTTGATGCTCCATTCACACCTATGTTGGCTTTTGGTCGTGGCCAACATTAATAGCTATTAATAAAAGACAGAGAGAAACGCAAAGACGAAGAAAGTGCTAAAAAATATAAGCAAAGACATAAAAGCCATTGAAAAGGCAAAGAAGACTCATTCCTAATAAGAAACTAGCCCGTCACTTCCCACCAAAAAGACTTCATTAGTCATCTTAGAAATCTCGTCCCTCTTATGGAATAGTTTTTAATTTTCCTCCCCGACAATGAGCATAAAAGCCCAGATCACGGCGTATAACGTGTGCTAGCATTTGTGCCGTTAATCTTAATTATGAATGTGCTAACGTAGACTCATTGTTCGTAGGGAGGATGAAAGACTTATGGGTCACACTCTAAAAATCTAGATGTAGACCAAAACCCAAAAACGACCGCTGTCTGGTCATTTGCAAGAGTCTACTATGAACCCGTTTAGCCCTGGGAAACACACATATGCCGAAGCTACTTGCTAATTGATATGCAGGATGCCTTGAGGCTTCGTTCATCCCGACTTTTGCTTTCAATCTCTATATAAATGGCAAGACACATCTCTCGACTCCCAAGTCCCAAGCCAGGCAGCAGCAAACAGTTTTTAGTGTTCACTGGCGTAGAGTATCATGGCAGCAGATAGGCCTCTTCCAGCCACTGTCAGGCCTTCTTCATCTTCTTTGCCATGCTTCTTCCCAGTCCTCTTCTTTGCTTACTTCCTTTGCACTGACTTTCTCAGCCTTGTGGCTGCTGGTGATGGGAGAAGAAATTACCGAGTGTTCCATGCAGACTCCCTTAAGCCTGCACCTTTCTGCTCTGCACCACCCAAAGGTTTTCTACTGTCCCTACTCCCTACTATGTATGCACTTCTCAATATGACATACCTGGAACTTTCGTGTGCGGTATGCCCTCACATGATCTGACGGCTTGAGCACGTAGTGCACACTGAAGTTAGGACACGGGGTTTATCCTTTTGTTTTTTCATATCCGTAGCAAATGTCATGTAAACATTAAAAATTAAGGATATTTTGGTCATTTCAGGGCTAAAGAGGAAAGGCCTTCCCGTCATTCACCGGTACGGGCCCTGCTCGCCGCTGGGCCAGGCTGATACCTCCGCCCGAGAGTTCCTCAACAGAGACCAAGCCCGGGTGAACTGGCTCCAGACCCGACTATCCGGCTCGTCCCAGCGAGTTGGAACCCAGGACACCACCACCCTCCCGGCTAAACTCGGTGTTGACGTCGGCACCCTGAACTACGTCGTCACAGTGGGCCTGGGCACCCCCAGGAAGTCGCTGACTCTCGCCTTCGACACCGGCAGCGACCTCACCTGGACCCAGTGCCGCCCCTGCACTGGCGGGTGCTACAACCAGCGTGACCAGATCTTCGACCCGGCTCAGTCGTCCAGCTACCAGAACATCAGTTGTAGCTCGTCTCAGTGTGCCAGCCTTTCCTCCGGCACCGGGAATAATCCCGTCGGCTGCACACGCACCGCCCCCTTCACCTGCGTCTACTTGATCCGTTACGTGGATGGATCTACAACTGCCGGGTTCTACGCCCGCGACTTGCTCGCTCTCGGCTCGGACTCGGTCGACGCCTTCCGGTTTGGATGCGGGGTCCAGAACAATGGGCTGTTCGGCTCCGCCGCTGGGATTCTTGGTCTTGGCAGGGACGAGGTCTCCGTGGTCTCGCAGGCGGCCCAAAAGCTCGGCAAAGTATTCTCCTACTGCCTCCCATCCTCCTCCTCCAGCTCCTCCGGCTACCTCACCTTCGGCCCCGGCGCTAGCTCCGGCGCTCAATTCACGCCCATTTTGACGAACTCCGACGCCCCGTCTTTCTACTTCCTTAAGCTGACCGCAATTTTGGTCGCCGGGAAGCAGCTGCAAATTCCAGAAGCGACGTTCTCATCACCAGGTACGATCATCGATTCCGGCACGGTCATATCGCGGCTTCCGCCATCCGCATACTCGGCACTCCGGTCGTCGTTCCGGGAAAAGATGGCCAACTACTCGCTGGCGGCGGGGTACGAGATATTGGATACATGCTACGATCTTAGCGGGAATGGAGACGTATCGGTTCCAAAAATCGTGCTGCGTTTCGACGGGGGAGTGGATGTAGACGTGGACCTGTCCGGAATACTGTACTTCGTGAAGGACACCCAGGTTTGCCTGGCGTTCGCCAGCAACAACGACGCCAGTGCTTTTGCGATAATCGGGAACCGGCAGCAGCGGACGTACGAGATCGTTTACGATGTGGCCGGCGGGAAGGTTGGTTTTTCCGCTGGTGGGTGCGATTGAAGGGTAAGCGGGTATCTGGGTCCGACTTCCTTAGCCGAGTCTTGGCTCAGCTAAGTAGCTTCAAAATAAAATGTTATGTGACTGTTGCGTAATATAACTCTTATTTAAATTGGCTTAATTGCCATTTAGGGTTCATTTGTTTGGTCTAAATTAGAATATGAAAAATTCACTGAAAATTCTAAAAAGCCCACAATTTGAATTTCATACTGAATTTGAATCTAAATCAGATCTGAATTTGAATATATTTAATTTCAAAAAAAATGTACTAAAAAAATTTATTGTAGTAAAGATCATATGTATCGAGTGTTCATAGTTGACAATCAAACCAAATAAAAAAATTATTTTATTTTTTATTTTATTAAATATTTAATTACTATTTAAATAATCTACACTATCAAACTCAACCTTTGATTGGGGGGGGGGGGGGGGGGCCGAGAAAAATACAGTAGAAGTGTTCAAAAGAGAAAAGTACATGCAAAATGTTCTAAAAAGTCAAATCTTCCCATAACAAACTCATCTAGTCAATGCTTATAACTCGCCCCAATAGCCACACTACAACAAAATGTAGTATTAGCGACGTAACTATAAGCGTCACTAAAAACCTATACTTGTCATGCATAAACAATCATCGCAAAAAAATAAACTATTAGCAATGTAAATTATTATACGTCGCTAATAGTAATGTATTAGCGACGCTTAGTATATAGTGTCGCTAATACTAATGATATTAACGACACTTTATACAAACGTCGCTAAAATATATATTTTTTAATTAAAGAAGAAAAATAATCATAAATATTAGCGACGCTTACATGTATTAGTGACGTATAGAACTATACGTCGCGAATACATGTACTAATAGCGACGTATATTCCTATACGTCACTATTACTATTTACTTTTTTTATTTTTTTATTTTCAAAATTAATTTTAAAAATTTTCAAAAATTATAAAAAAATAA
Source organism: Saururus chinensis (assembly GCA_035235625.1). NCBI lineage: Eukaryota > Viridiplantae > Streptophyta > Magnoliopsida > Piperales > Saururaceae > Saururus > Saururus chinensis. Next base: position 33,867,166 of record CP141146.1, on the reverse strand, counting down.
AATTAGAGGAGAGAGAGAGGAGAGGGAGGGAAAGAGAGGAGAGGGAGAGAGAGAGAGAGAGAGAGGGAAAGAGAGGAGAAGGATAGAGAGAGGAGAGGGGGGAGAGAGAGAGAAAGAGAGGGAAAGAGAGGAGAGAGAAAGAGAGGGGAGGGGAGAGAGAGAGGAATTTTATTTTGATTTTTAAAATTTTAAAAAATTATAAAAAAAAATTAGTGGTGAGAGAGAGGGAAGGAGATGAAAAGAAGAGAGAGAGAGAGAGGGAGGAGGGGGAAAGAGAGGAGAGAGAGGGAGGAGGGGGAAAGAGAGAGGAGAGGGGGAGGGAGAGAAAGAGAGGGAAAGAGATGAGAGAGAGGAGGGGGAAAGAGAGGGGAGGGGAGAGAGAGGAGGGGAAAGAGGAGAGTGTTTTTGCGTCGCTTATTACTAAGCGTCGCAAACGATCATAATTGGCGACGTTTAGTAAATGTCGTAAATATAATACTTACGACGTTAGTTGAAATCGGCGTTAAAAGTGTCATTGTTACGATGCTTACGTTAAGCGTCGGAAATTATGATCACTTGCGACGCATACTATGTGTCGCAAGAGGGAAAATGTGCGTGCAAATTTACCACGCGCCTTTCTGAAAATTTCCGCGCGGGGCGAAAATTTCGCCCCGCGCGGATAATATTTTGCCGCGCGGGCGTTATATAATCCCCGTCGAGGTTTTTCTTTTTCATCTCCTCCCAGCAGGTGCCAGCCCCGTTGTCTTCCGACCGCCGCCTCCCTCCGCCGTCGACCGCCTGCCTGCGTCCACCCTCCCCCTCCACCGTCGACCGCCCACCTGCGTCCGCAGCTCTACCTCTCCCCCGATTATCCCCTTCCCACCCCCGACTCTCCCCTTTCTCGTTTTCGTCTCGTCCCGCCGAGTATCTGCCTCGCCTTCTTCCGACCGCCACACCGCACTGCCCATCCTCGCCTCCCTCTACCATTGACCGCCCGCCTGTGAGCCCTCACCGCCTGCATCCGCCACCCATCCTCTCCCTGGTTGCCCCCCTTCCCACCCCCGACTCCCCCTTTCCTCCTTTCTCGTTTTTGCTTCCTCCCGCCTGATGCTGACCCTGTCGTATTCCGACTGCAGCACCGCGCCGCCCATCCTCGCCTCCCTTTGCCATTGACCACCCGCCCCAGAGCTCGCATGACCTGCGTCCGCCGCGCCGTCCTCCCCGGTTGTCCCCCTTCCCACCCCCGGTTCCCCCCTTTCACACCCCGGCTGCCCCCCTTCCCACGCCCGGCTCCCCATACCCGGTTACCTCCTTTCCCACCCTGGCTGCCCCCTTTTCCCACCCCGGCTCCCCCCTTCTGAATCCGGATTCCGGCGGGGAGCCGGGGAGTGAGGTGGGGAGCTGGAGGGAGGAGGGGGCCCCCCCTCTCTCCCCAGATCCCCTCCCCTTTGGATTCCGGTGGGGGGTCGGACACCCCCTCCTTCCCACTCCGCCCTCTCTCTCCCTGGAGAAAGGGCACCGGATTCCGGCTCCCCCTCGGAACCGGGCGCTCCCCTTTGAACCCGATGCCCCTGGCCCTGGGAGGGAGAGTCTAGCTAGAATTCGGCCCCCCTCCACTCCCGGCCACCGGGGTAATACATGCAATTTTTTTTAAATATTTTTTATAATAGGACGCTTAAACTATCTGCAATTTTATTTTTTTTAAATATTTTTTTATAATAGCGACGCTTTACAAGCGTTGCTAATACATGAAATTTTTTTTCAGAATAGCGACGCTTAAAAAGCGTCGCTAACACATGAAATTTTTTTTTTTTAAATATTTTTTTTTATAATAGCGACACTTCAAACGCGTCGCTAATACATGCAATTTTATTATTTTTTAAATATTTTTTATAATAGAGACGCTTCAAAAGCATCGCTAATACATAAAATTTTATTTTTTAAAAATATTTTTTATTATAGCAACGCTTTAAACAGCGTCGCTAATAACGAATTATTAGCGACGCATAGAATTATGCGTCGCTAATAATTTATTTTTTATTTTTTTAAAAATGAATTTTTTTGACAACGTATATATTAACGTCACTAATAATTAGTTATTAACGACATATTATTTTTAATAGCGACGCATAGATATGTGTCGCTAAAATGCTGTATTAGCGATGTTTTTTGGTATACGTCGCTAATAGGCAATAGCGACTCCACTTTTTTCGATGCTTATAGCCACTTTTTTTATGCATCGCTAATAATCATTAGCAATGTTTAGAGGACTATTAGTGACGCATAAATGCGTCGCTGTAAGTCTTTTTTGTTGTAGTGCCATATTTAATGGTCATTTTCTTGATCCACTCTAACTTCACCTCAATGTCTATGCTTTGAATGGATAACCATTGCTCTCTCACCATTTTCTTCTCGGTAAAAAGGCACATTGCTGTCCTGGCATAAGTATAAATTATCAAGGAGATGTTATGCTTTTTACAAAATGAAAGATGAGTTTAATAGAAATTCAAGCAATCCCTACATGTTAAGTATAAATTATCACTTTTGAAAACTATTTGTTCAATGATGGCAGAAAAGAATAACTATAACCTAAAGTAAAGCAGGAGTATAAAAGATACTTTGCAGATTGCCCAGGAAATAGGCCATTCAGCATACTCTAAATTAATTGAAAAAAGAATGTAGGAACAAATATTTCCAATCAATAATAGGAGCTCCAAACATGAAAGGAGCAGGATCAAGCTCTTAGATATTCTTCATTTTTCATTTACAAATAATGAAACAGTTGTACACAAATAACAAAGAAACCTCAGTAAGACAAAAATACCAAATTGCACCGATAAATTGCAGCCATTTAGTAAGTTTTAATTATACTATCATGCAACTTCATTATTTTCAAGTCTTCTAGACAAACAACGTGTAGTGAAAAGGGATGCAGATGGGAGCACCGGACACGAGAAATATACCTCCTATTTAGCACATCATTTCCTATCCAAGCAAGCAGACCAAAGGCAAATATATCCCTTGGGTAGACCTGAAAAGAGCCACGGTTTTAGCAGTTAGTCAAAGACAAAATATGTTTATCTTTTTACTTATCTTGATCTATATAAATCAATCACCACTCACTATTTCACAGCTGCTTTAATTAAAATTTCTATGTGAATTGTCAATTAAAAATCACTGTGGTTAAAGGTAAGAGGATATTTGAGATAAAGACTGCATATTAGAACTAGGATTGGACCATTCTTGCGAAGTGGCAGGAGTAATAGGCTCACATATGTTACACATTAGCACCTTGACGACAAGAGGTCCAACAAGTGAAACTGTTGACAGCTCTTTTGAACCAAAATATGATAGGAACATAAGACCTCAAATTGATAAGTTCGAAAACCACCACATATCATACTCCAAAACATTTAAAAAGGTCAGAAATTTCAGATTGACAATAGTAGTAACAAGCGATAAACAATCTCTGATGAAACATTATTGATAAAAGCCAGTATTAATCTTTTTCGCCTATGCTAAAAAAGCAAGTAAATAATCTTATACCTCTATGCTATCAATGCTGAGGATTAAATCCTCTTATCTTAAGGCAGGATCTATTGGCGACCTAAGATCTCGATCATACTCTTAATTACCTGGCTCAGAAACTGGGTAAGTTAAGCAAACCCAGGAAAACATAGACAAAAGAAAGATATTATGTCCAATTTTCTTTACTAAACAATTTAATTAGATGCTAAATATAAAGATATGCACCTAACATGTGGGACTTCAGAATATTGATTGAATATGCTAATCTCAAGGTTCGGTGCACAGTTATGAAAATTATTTATTTAACAAATGCAAATTATTAAAGCTTAAGAAACTTTGGTCGACAATCTGAATTTGTACCCATTTAAACCTCTAAAGTGAATATTAATACAAAAAAAACCTGTTATTCTTTTATCAGATTAGTAGGAAGAATATCAAGTAATTTATCAGATTAGTAGGAAAAATATCAAGTAGGACGACACTGAACCTGCACTCAGGAATAATAATGCTTTGAAAAATGTTGTACAACGAAATATAGTAATTTATACAATGAGATGTTGCACTCAGGAATAATAATATCAAGTCATTTATATGAAAAAAATGGTAACTCCCTAGTTTCTTTGCTGCTTTAATGTTGCACAATGAAATACAAAACACCCAACAAAATTAGACTTGCATAACATACTTATGGTTTAGGCACCACCAAGAGCTGAAATCTCAAAAGCCTTGATTAAAAGCAGAGGATATCAGGCGTTGGAAAGCGAACAACACCCAAAAAAGACATTTTTCATGTGGTCAGTTGCTGGGTAAGAATTGGGACTCGCCGGAGACAACGCAAAAGCCCTGTTTTGATCAAATTGTCCACATCCCATCAAAAAACAAAAACAAATCAGATGACAAAATCTTTTTGCTAGGTCGAAATGGTGCCTAGACGTGATGACGAGAACGAGAAGGAGGACGAGGCGGGTGGCTACCAAAACGGGGGTGGCGGAAGCATCAACCAGAGTGCACCAAAAAAACAAAAAAGAAAGAGAAAAAAGAGACGAAGCGAGGAGCAGGGTGAGAAGAGTAATGATAGTAAATCATCGATACTGATTGCATCCTGAAATCTGAAGCTCAGCTGCCGAAATCAGAAGAGACGAGCGGAGTCAAGGTAGGCGAGTGGAGTCAAGGCGGCTAGGCGACGGCCATGGGCATGCGACTCAGGGAAAGCAGATGGAAGGAGCGGAGGCCGACGGGAAGCAAAGGCCAAAAGTGAAACTTGCTACTGCTGCGATCGGGAGAGGAGAGACGAAGGTCGGGATCACATTTTGGGTTTTCAGAGGCAGTAAGTGCATGAAATTCATTTGACTCTTGATTCGAATTTTTGAACCTACATCTGATTCAATGACTGATTCAGTAACTGAATTCAGTCCTAATCAAATACACTGAAAAGCCATTTAAAAGTAGCTTTTCGATAACTTATTTAGATTTAGGTCTGAATTAGACCTAACAAATGGACCCTAAATAGTAAAGGGTGATGATTTTTATGCAAGACATTCCCTCAAAAACTTCACAAGTATATGTGGTAGCATCCTATGAATAAGTTTTTCATTAGTAAATAGTAAAGGGTGATGATTTTTATGTAAGACATTCCATGAAAAACTTCACAAGTATATGTGGTAGCATCCTATGAATTAGTTTCCTAGGAATTGAGGAAACTCAGTGTTAGAAGTGATCAAAATTTGGAAAGTTTTATATCCTATGAGATGAAGAGTTTGTTTCTGTTTTAGCTCCCACCGCAGATACAACCAAAAGTGATCACCCTAACTTCGTCCCAACCCACCAAAGCTTAATATGAAATACGTATCACCCTAATATCTCCTTCTTTATCCTAGTTTTGCATTATTCATAAGTAAATAGTCAATGGTGGTGAATTTATGTAAGACATATTCCGTGAGAAACTTCAACCCGGGATCAGACTTCTTTGGCTCTTCCATAATTTAGTGGGGAAAAACTCCCCTCATTGTGGCTTATTACTGAAGGCGGTGTTAAACAGATGGAAACTTTCCCAGTTGGAGTTATGCCCATACTGATCAGGAAACTCGGTGACGAGTGCTCGTAATTTTGGACAGTTTTATACTGCTTTCAATCAATCAGTTGATGTTGCAGCCATGTACTCCTTAGAAGAAGATCTTCTTTAGCCCTTGATTACAGTTGTAGTCACGGCTCTTGGATTTCTTGCTCCAACCGCAGATACAACCAGCAGTAATCACCCTAACTCTTGTCACCTTGATCCAGGGGCGGCTAGAGCATTAGGCGACTTAGGCCCTTGCCTAAGGCCCCACAAAGAAGACAAGGCCTTGAGATAATCAAGTTATGAGACTATATTAAAATTTTGTTTATTTGACAAAGAGCCAAAGATACTGGGATTGCTTATGTCACCATAATTATTTTACCTATAACTACTATGGGGCCTTATTGGACCATATTAAAAATATGCAAGATGACATAAAAATATTATTTTTAAGATGTCATAATATATTTATGACAACTTGCATATATTATTTTTCTTAATATTAAAAATTTTTCTTTATGCGATTCTTAATTTTTAGCTTAGTTTCAATTATGATGGTCTTCGAATATTATTAAATAATTTGAAATAAACTTTTTATTAAAAAAATTTATTGTGTGCCTAACACATCTAGCTGAGCATGACATGCAAATAATTCAAATATGCTTGCTCTTTGAATAACACAGATTATTGGATTGAAATTTAAAAACACGTTATATGCTTGGTGCAAGCTCAGCTAGATGCATTTATATACTAATAGAATTTATCCAAATATTTTCTCTTAAAAATGATAAATTAGCAAAGGAACATCAAGCTCATGCTGCAATTGCAATAGGGTTAATTTCATATAACCCTAACTATAAACTAATAGCAAGTAGTGTTACTAGTACATGAGACAAAGCCCCTAACCTTAATTTGGTAGTCACGGGGGCTACTAATGTGAAGCATTTTTTATGCTCCACGCTCAGTGAGCCAAGCGTCAAGAACGCCTATGAGGCTTTCATTTCCAAGATCAACGGCGCACACAATAACGCACATTAGCTACCATGTGCACCGTCGATCTTGGAAATGAACGCCTCACAGTCATTCCTTACGCTTGGCTCACATTCTTCATGGAGCATTAAAAACGCTTCCCTACTAATATGTGTGTGTGTGCGCGGGGGGGGGGGGGGGGGGGGGGGACCATGTTCTAACTATGAGATAGGATGCACTAACCTTCCAGCTAAATATCTCCTATTACTAAAATATGTGTAATAACTTAATTAATAATTTTGAATCTCAAAGTGGAAAAAGAATATATTTTAAATAAATTGATTTAATTAATATATTAATATTTTATTAAATATAAAAATAAAACACATAAAATGTCGCCTTAGGCCTCCATTTGTCTCGAGCCGGCCCTGCCTTGATCCTGCATAGGCGTGGAAGGTGAACCAAAACCAGAAGCATGACAATTGGTATGGAAGGTGAACCAAACAGCCACAACTTGTTAGATTGAAACTAGTACTGAAAACAAAGAAGAACTTGGAGCTAGTCTGTGCTAAAATATGATTGTATAAGTGCAATAGGATTGTCTAAATTAATGATCTTTTAATTTACTCGAAAAAACAGAAATCCCGTGTTGTTGTATGGCTGGTGCAAGTGCAACGGATGGGAACACGAGACTCCATTACGAGAGGTTCGAATGCCACTTTGGAGGTGTAAGAGGGTAATGGAGAGTCTCCGGACTTGATTCGGTCGGGCTAACAGGGATCTATTAGTTGCCTACGTACCACAGGGATCAAACCTCACGTAGTTCTTAGCTCTCCAATACTCAGACACCACTTCTTTATATAGACGCTCAGTCTTCCTGAGTTGACTTGGGAAAGGCGGTTGTCTCCAATCCGGCTCTTGTAAACTTTCCTAGTTTGTAATCTTGTTTTATTGAGGAAACTCTATTGTAATTAGAAGTGTTTGTATTGCCACTTCTCTTCATTGAAGAATGGTTATTACGAGTAAGTGGTCAATAACAGTTTCCTAAACAAGAGGAATTTTTATAGTTGTGACAGAACGCGATGGGGTTTCTAGTATTTACGCCAAGCTTAAATTTGATGAGGTTAAGAATTCAAGATATGTTAAACTAGCTCACGGGAGCTATTATATTGCATTGGTTGATGGAGGTATTGAACATCCTTTTTAAGTGTGGCTGACAGCAATATGAACCTTTTTCTGAGTCATATATGATATATGCTAGAGAGAGTAGAAACTGATACATGAACTGAAATCTGCGATCTGAACAACAATATAGAATGATAACACAACTAGCAGAATTTTAGATTTATATTATTTTTTCTCAATGATATGTGAGGAAAAAAAGTTATATAAAATCTCACTATTTTACATATATTTTTATACAAAAAATTCATTTAAATGGTTTGTAGAATAAATTCACATAATATTCGAAAGTCATGTAGCTTAAATTAACTGCATTTTACTATATTCACACAATGTTAACAACGAATTGGATTAAGAATTATATTTGATAAATTATATAATAGTGTATTATTTGTTTAATGTTATCTAACTAAAATGTTGATTTTTAGTTATAAATTTATTTTATACATAATTATGTCTAGGCATATTGCAATTTTATAAAAAGATATGGATTGAATTGTTTGTAAAGAAAAGTGCTTAAATTTTAATATTATAAATCAATAAATAATAAATGTTAAGAGTAATATTCTCTGAATAATTACTTGCACATTTGAAGATTATCCATTGTTTACCTAATGTTGCATTTTTGTTTCTAAAATATTGCCTGGCCGATGGTTTTTTCAAAAAAATGCTAATAAACCCAGACTTACATGATATAAGATAAGTTTTAGATAAAAATACCCCTAGGTCAGGGTTTAAGGTTTTGTATCATGTAAACCCTTAACACGGTTGCATTTACTCACAAACGACTTTACAGACTAGCGATTTCTAACCCATCCCACTGGCAATTTCGTAAAAACTGCAGTCGATTTCAAACATTAGAGCTTTGAGATGTGAAAAAACTCTGCAATGTTCGGTTTTTCTTGTTTCCAAAAGCCGATTTTAAAATTTTCTACCCCAAAGTGAGTTTTGGCCGTGAAGTGAGGTTCCATCCAAGTGTACATTGTCACAATCCTGATAAAGCAATGAACTTTAGCAAAAATAACCGCCCACTTGAGGGATTACTCCGGTTCAGATTAATTTTGTGGTAAGGCCTTTCTCTAACTCTAAATCATATGTTTGTATACAAGATTTTTGATATATCGTGTTATTGAACACACAACATAGTTACTACTTTAATCTCCTCAATTGATTGTCATGTTATCAAGTATACTATACGTATGATAATAGTATATTCGATATAGATGTCCTATCGTGTATGCGTAGCATACATAAGATTCTATTAATAACACGATATGAGAAAGGCGACATTCAAATGTTGTGCTATCATGTCTGAAACGACATCATATCGTGTATCTGATAACACGATATATGCATTTAATGTGTATTTGTATGTTAGTTACACAATTTTAATCAACGCGACTCATTGATTTTGGTCACGACCCATTGTTGCGATACATATGTATAACTTCTTTTACAGACGAAGAGCTACAAGAGTACAATCAAATGGCGGAATCAGTGAAGGCATCAAAAGAGAAGAAGATATTCTATGGAATGAGACCGGGTCTCGGAACAAACAGTTTCCCTGCTGGTTTTAGACTATTAAAAGACCTCGTTGAATCGATGTCGAGATGCAAGCCAATATTGGAGGAGACTAGGTTCTACCAAGTATATGATTGCTAGCAAATAATTATCTCCATGCTGCTCTTGTATGTTCTAATAGGTTAGTGCTAGGACGACTCACAAGAAGTTTTTAACATTCGAGGCAAACCGTATGGAGCCATTAATGTGGAACAAAGGGGGTAGTATTATTGTCTTGAAATTATTGAAAACAAAGAAGAATTGGGAGCAAGAAGGCCTTCAATATGTTAAATTGCTCTAGTGGTTTCCCAATATTTCCTTGTGAGTAAACTTCCCTACGTGATCCAATCAAGAGAAGTGGCATTTCCTTTGAATGTCCATACTATCAATTCTAACAAAGATATATGGAAATGGGCGCAAAAAGAATGACTATGGGATTGTCCTCTAGTATGATGATTACCAACCTGAAGCAATAAATGACATTCAATTTTAAAGAGCTGCCATTTATTAGACTGTGAATGAATAAAATCAAGGTTGCATTCCATTTGTTAGCAGTTTCCACAACATGATGTTTAGTTTTGCTTTAGTTTCACATTATTGTCATTGTCAAATGGCTTTTGTCTCTGAAAAAATACTACTTATTGACGTACTTTTTCTTCATTTTTTGCCTAAAGAAAATAAACCCAATATCTTTTCTTCATTCTTTATGACAATATCATTGTCATTTGTCTGCAAACTTGAAGAGCTTGAATGTATATTTTTGTTTTTTATGCTAGTCTGTTTAGTTGAGAATTGGAAGTTGATCTTCAAAATGATGTATAGGATTCAATTGAGCATTTACAAATGCAACTAAGTACTTCCATATGAAGAAAAAGATGTAAGGATCACACAATTGACAAATTTGTTATGTTCTTGTTTTGAACCATGCATATGTGTAAATGAATTAAAACTACAAGTGTGAAACAAGAAATAGTCTAAAATCCTACACCCTCCATCCTATAGTAATAACTCCATTTAAAGAAAAGTTATAATAGTCTCATCACAACTGCTCATTAGTAACAAAAATGAAAAAGCGTCGCTAATAGTACTGCTATTAGTGATGCTTTTTCTTTCGTCGCTAATATTATTTTGTTTGCCATGCTTTAAAAAGCATATAACATATCTATTTACAAAGCATTGCTAATAATATAGTATTAGCGATGCTTATTAAGCATCGCTAATATGAAAACATATTTTAAAAGAAATAAAAAACATTATTAGAGATGACTTTAAACGTAGCTAAAAGTTTTTTTAGTGATTCTTTAGAAATAACATGGCTAATAAAATAAAAATTCTTATCCATATCTAAGAGCCTCTAATAATATATTATTAGTGATGCTTATTATTAGAAAACATTGCTAATAATATATTATTAGTGACACTATAATAACCAACGCTAATATAGATTTTTTTAATAAAAATTATTAGACAATCTTTTTTTGCATCGCTAAAAAGTAAAAATTTATTAGCAACACTTTTTCAAGCATCTCGAATAATTCTTTTTTTAAATATCCCGCCTCCCCTCTCGTCTTCTCCACCAATGACAATCGGGAGGGGCGGGGAGGGTGGAGCTAGGTTTTTCTTTTTTCTTTTGTGTGTGTGTGTGTGGGGGGGGGGGGGGGGGGGGGAATAGATAGGGGACAGGGAGGAGGTGAGGGAGATCCGCCAGGCTGGTTGGGCAGAAAGGTGGGCCGATGTGGCGGTAGAGGAACCAAGGCAACGGTGGAGCCGGGCGATGGGCGGGGCAGGAGCGAGGGGAGTGAAAAATAGGGGAGAGGATGTCACGCCCACCCGACCTGAGCCGAACTTGGTCTAGGGTCCGGTTGAAGGAATGGGGCGACTAAATTATATTGCGTAAGACTTTAATCCTTTATTGGGTATTTAATACATACACAAAGTTGCACACCTTTACTCCTTTGTACTAGAGATATAAGGTAAAATAAAAGAGGATAACATCTCTAAAATAAATCCTCAAACTTAACCCACATACATCATATCCTGAGCCTAAACATAGGGCTTGAATAAGAAAATCTTAGATAAGTCTAAAAGCATAAGATATAGACGAGTCTGAAACATAATCATCCATACAAAGTGTTCTATGATCATGATAGCATAAATCAGAAGACAAAATAACATAATCCCATACATATCCCGATCATCCCTCATATAGGGAATCCTGATTAACTGCATGTCATACCATGCAGCCCCAAAACAAAACACAGAAAGATGGGTGACTAAAAACTCAGTAAGGTTTGCGATACGGTAACATCAATCAGAAAATAACCACAACACATCAACATGGTAATTTAGATCTATATTTCACGTAATATGATTAATTCCCTTATCATACCCCTATTTATCCATAAGTAATTATTCTGCATACAAGTATTTCCTACATACTAATTATGGCACGAATAATCACATTATGACATAACATTCATCATTCATAATAAGTGATTCTCACTCAATCACATCATGCGTAAGCATCATATATAACCTGCATGAGCAGTGTCTCTAACACACATTCATATCATACATAATATATCATTCTCCTTCATATACATTTAACCTACATAGCATGTGTCTCCAACGCATAATCACATCAAGCATATTCATATCATTCATCTATAGATCATTCACCCAGCACGATGAGTATCTCAATCACACGATACTAAATTATGCATAATAAATCATATTCACGTGTGTCCCATAATCTTACGTATCCCTACACAACCTATGTAACCTGGGTATAATATTATCTCATGCACATGCGCCATCAACAAATAGTGAATGTCTCCATCATGGAGAGAAATGCAATCATACCACCTACTTTGGATATCATCTGATTTCCTACATGAAAACCTAAGGCCTTTACCCAACCTAAACATCAATCCAATTTCCTAGAAGGAAACTAGGGGGTTTGGAGTAGTCAGCCCCTCTGCTCACCCTAGACAATCCACAAAGGGAGGCCTGATTGCCTTGCAGAAACCTAGAGTAGTCTGCTCGCCCTGGACAGTCCTGGCTGGGATGTCTGATCTCCTCATGAAGACCTAGAGCAATGTGTTCACCCTAGACATCTCTTGCGGCGGAGAGAGTCTAATTTCCACAAGGGAAACCTGGAACACGTGGTATCCGGTACATGAAGGCCTACCACTCTGGATTCTTAGGGTCCAGATGACTTTATCAAGAAAATCTTAACCACATATACATCAATTCAGATCGACTCAACCCGGCGAGTATCCATGTTCCACACAAGATCTCAAATCAAAATTATGTCCTTTCAGACCAACTAATTTTCGATAAGCCAACAATCAATCAATTTGGCATGCAACCTCACATCATTGCATCCAATCGATCAACCACAGCTAATCTCAATAAAGTCTCATTTAGAAATCTGTTTCATGATGCATGCAACATGGTACATATATGGGCAAGGCATACATGAATTCTAATTCATGATACGTGCTCTTATCAGCCCCTCATGCACCATTTATAATCATAATACCAAACATCATCATAATCATCCCCCACATGTGTGTGTGCATGGTAGAAACATTTAATTCTAAGAATATGAACATGCCTTATAATTAACTCATCATCATACCACACACATGCACAATAACGTCTAATCATGGTTCCTACTGAAATCATGGGTGAAAATCATCGGAAGGCACCATTCAAATCAAGTGCAACCTCATCCTAAACTTCTATAAGTAAATTCAAACCACACTTGAAGCTAGACATGACATCATCATTCACCCATAACTTAATCATGACATATAAAGGCATATAATTCCATTCCCATGCTATAAACTTTTCTGGAATCATACTAAAATATAGTGAATCACTCAATCATGAATTCAATACACTAATTTATAACATGCTCAACTGAATAACATCAAATCCACACATAAGCATTCATCATGGCCTTCGTCATCAATTTATACCCTTCCCGCAGCTTATTATGACATATATTACTCGTCAAAATCATAAGAATTGATACTCGAGTCAAAACACTAAAATGAGCAAAATAGGCAAAATAGTTGAATATGCAATGTTAGCATTCGAATGCCTTGCAGAGCCGTTCAAATGCCTAGCCATTTGATTGGCATCTCCGGCTGTTTGTGTAAGATCCTTGATCGTGTAATGGTTTGAATTCAGTTTGTTTAACTGCTTTTGTGTGATTTAATATTAATTCAGATCGGTTTGGGACGAATTGTGAAATTTTAGTATTTTCCAAAGTTTTTAATAAAAAACAACTTTATATTTATGAGTTTTAAGTGATTTTGGGTCAAACTCGAATTTTTTGGATTTTTCACAAAATTTCCAAAAATTAGGGTTTGGTGGGACCCCCCTGTGGGCTCCACCGACGAAATTAGGGTTTTTGGTCCAAAATGGCCCATACATCGAAGGAAGTCACTATAAAAATTTTTAGAATTTTTCTGGTCCTATTTTTGGGTTAAATTGCCAAATTTTGGGTTCTAGAATTAAGCTACTAGAATGGTGTGGAATTTATGTTGGAGATTTATGCATGAAGTATGCTTAAGTATTTGTTATGTGGTAGAATATGTTGGTGGTTATACATGTTAACATTGAATTACCTTGAATCTTGGAATGTTGGAATTCTTATGATTAGAGTATATTTCCAGCAGGGACATTACATGGCAAATGCTAAGATATGTTATCTTATGATGAGAATGGATTGTAGGTAATGGATGTTATCATGTTTGGCTTCATGTGTAGAATAATTATGCTTATAGGAGTTGAGCATTTGATTTCACATTGATGGATTTGAGCTTTATGGTAGACTTCACTTTGATTTCAGTTGGATATCATTGTTTTAAATGTTTTTAAGCATGCGTATATTGCCTTATGAGTTTATGTCAAAGCATTCGTCATATGCTTAGGATGTGCATGAACACACACGTATGTGAATCTACTATGAAATTGTAGTTAATTATGATGTGATTATAATGCATGAGGGAACTGATGGGAACACGTTCCATGTGTTGGAACCCACGTAGATCTTGATCACGGATGTATCATGATATCATGTATCATGGATCGGATTTCATTAATGATGTTTTACCGATGTTTAACTAGAATTGATCTATTGTATGCAATGATGTGAGATTGCGTTCCGGATTAATCGATCGGTGAATTAATCGGAACTTAGTTGGTCCGAAAGGACATGATTTCGATTTGAGTTCCTGTGTGGAACATGTATACTCCCCGGGTTGAGTCGAGTCAAATTGAGTTGTGTACTTGTCGTGCGGATGAGATTTATTTATTGAGATAGTCAAACCTAGACCCTGAGAATCCAGAGTGGTATGCCTCGTGCATCAGCCACTATGTGTTCTAGTTAATTCGGAGTCTTCTACTGCAGAGATGTCCAAAGTGAACACAATACTCTAGTTAATTCGGACGTCCCTGGCCCGAATTATCCAGACTAAGAAGACCTGCTCTAGTTAATTCGGACTACTTGTGTGGATTGTCCAGAGCGAGCAGAGGGACTGACTACCCCTACACCCTAGTTTTCCGTATAGAATTGGACAGTGTCCAGAGCGGGCAATGCTCTCAGTTTCTGGATATGAAATCGGACTACGTCCAGAGCGGGTGATATGATATGATTGTATTCATATCATTGATGGAGACATTCAGCATTTGATAATAATGCATGTGCATGTGATAATATTATGCCCAGATTGTACAGGTTGTGTAGGGATAATTGAGATTATGTGACACATGTAGATGTGGGTTATTATGCATGATCCTTATGTAGTGTGGTTTAGACACTTCTCATGCAGATGAATGAGCTATGGAATGTATGAGATTTATATGAATATATGATTTGAATTATGTGTTAGATATACTTCTCATGCAGGTTGATATGATATAAATGGATGATCTAAATGGTGTGATTGAGACACTATTATGCAAGTTTATGAGATATAAATGTATGATTTAAATGGTGTGATTGAGACATTATTATGCAGGTTTATGATATATAAATGCATGATCTAAATGATGTGATTTAGACACTAGTATGCAGGTTTATGTAATATGGTTGTATAATCAGAAAGTGTGTGAAGGACGCTTCTTATGTGGTTTATGGTGTTGTTATGCTTGATTTGAGTAGATGTGAACTATTACCTATGCAGGATGAATGTTAGGTGATAATTTGAATATTTATAACTTCACTTTGATAGGTATGTCATATGCATGCTAGCTCTTATGTTTATGGATAGATAGGGGTTTAGCAATGGAATGATCAGAAAATGGTATATCATGTCAATTATGGATCTGAATTGCTATATTATATTTCAATGCAGTTATGTTTTTTTCTGATTATTGCCGTTGTATTCAAACCATTATTAAGTTTTTATACTCGCCCCACTTTCCTTGTTTTGTTTTGGGGTTGCATGGCACTACATCTAGTTGAGCAGGATCCTCTGTACGAGGAACAGTCGAGGTGATCATGGGATTTGGTGTGGAGGCCTCTAGACTTTGCATGTTTTTATGATTATTTTGTTATGATGTTAGAACACCATGTAAGGTGGTTCTTGTTTCAAACTTGTGTTATATTATGTCTTTAGATTTGTTTGAGACCTTGATTGAGCAAGGTGTGTTGGCTCAGGATTATAAGTATTTTGGTATAAGACTTGTGGACTAATTTAGAGTTAAAGTCTTCTTTTGTTCTACTTATTTATTCTTACTCAAAGTAATGCGTACCTCCACTAGATAGACCACTCGTAGTAAGGGCATAAGTCTTCTGCTATTCAATTAATCGCTTTAATTCCGTCGCCCCCATGAGCTGGACCGGCCCTTGGACCAGGTTCAGCTCGGGTCGGACGGTGCCAGGGCATGACAGTTTGATCGGCTGTCAGTGTAAGGACTCTCATTCTTGAACCACTCTTCTTTTCGTTTTACTTATCGGTCATCGTGTGGTTGACCCGTTTTCTAATTATTTATGTGGTCTTGAAAATAAATGGTGTTTCTTAAGGTTTTAATTAAAATCAACTTTACAATTATTTGTTTTAAGTGTTTTTGGGTCAAATTTGAATTTTTGGAATTTTTCTGATTTTCCACCAATTTTCCGAAAATTAGGGTTTGGCGGGACCCCCTGTGGGCCCCACCGGTGAAATTAAGGTTTTTAGACCAAATTAACCCAGACATCAACACAAGTTTTTATAAAAAATTTCATAATTTTTTCAGGTTTAATTAGTGCTCAAATGATCAAAATACCCATTTTTAGCCCAAATTTCTATTCATACCCCACTAGTTAATTATGTACACCCCAAGCCCTACTATAAATAGAAAGGTCTGAGCCATTTCCATTTTGGGAATAGGCTGGGAGAAGGTGACTAAGGCCTAGTTCCCCAATTAGGCCCGAATTAGAAGGAGATTAATGTATGTTTTCTTTAATCAAGCCTAAATCATAGGTTTTCTTCTAATCCATTCTTAATCCATCATTTCCCCTTTGATTTGATTTGATTTCAAACATCAAAATCACTGATTTACTCCCTTACTTCAAACCCTACTTCTCAAAATTTATTTTTTATGCTTAACAAACCCTAGATCTAAGATTTCTTTAAGGTTTTCAATGTTAAACCGATTTTTAATGGAGTTTAACTTAGACACTATGTTTTTGGAAGGTTTCCAAGAAGGGTAAAGGTCAAATCCGAACCTAATCAAGTGATAAGGTAATGGGTCTTTGAAATCTCAGTTTTCCTATGGTAAAAATCTCAATTTTTATGGTTTATTTGGAATGGTACTTGATTTAGTGCTCTAATGGTGGGATTAGTATATGTTAATTTCTTGTCCCGATTTCTTAGGGTTTTATCTTAAGATGGTGTAGATTAGCATTCTGGAAAGTTTGATAGAATTTTAATAGCGTTTGGGTTGATAGATAAAGGTTTTAAGTTGCATTAATGGAGTTTCAATTTTGAAATTCGAAATAAAAAAGAAGGTCGAATCTGCTTTGTTGGCGTTCGAATGGCTTACCATGGCATTTAAACGGCAACACTACAGTTTTGACATATTTCCTATTTAGCCGATCGAATGGCCTTGCAGGGCGTTCGAACGGCTACACATTAGAATTGACCATTGTATGTATGTTGTTTATTTCGATGTCTCTACTCTGAAATATCATTTTTATGCTTATGTGGAGTGTTTTGAGTCAGAGTAAGCTATTGGAAGAGCATACTATTGATGTTTAGAAGTTGTGGTGTATATTTAAAGTTATGTGAAATGGCTTGTAGTTGGATATATTTGTTAGAATTGCTATCTTAAAGATATGAGTGGTTGATTCCCTATAGTTTAAGCATGTTTTAAGTAGAGTTACAGCATGCTAATGGACTGATATGTCATTATATGATGTAGTTAAATGATGGGTGAATGTTAGTGTTATGCCTAGACTCAAGTACAAGGTGAATGAGCTTACATATGTTTAACATGTGGTTATGTTTTGACTTGAGTTATGATTTTAATGGTTCTTCACCTATGAGTTCCGCTGGAATCCATGATTAGATGTTAATGCGCATGTGTACTGTGATGGCGAGTTAATTACAAAGCATGTTGATATACATCAAATGAGGTGCTTCTACCATGTACACACACACACATGTGGGGTTAATGATTATGATGAGGCTTGGTATTATGATTATGAATGATGCATGAGGGATTGATGAGAGCACTTATCATGGATTAGGATTCATGTATGCCTTGCCCACGTATGTACCATGTTACATGCATCATGAAAATGAATTTCCAATTGAGGCTTTATTGAGATTAATCGAGTTTGATTGATTGGATGCAATGTGGTGAAATTGTGTGCCGAATTAATTGGTCATTGGCTTAATCGAAACCTGATTGGTTCGAAGGAACATGTTTTGATTTGAGTTCCTTTATGGAACATGTGCACTCCCCGGGTTGAGTCTAGTTAAATGGAATTATGTGGGGACGAGTTATGTACTTGTCTTGCGGATTGAGATTATTATGATTGTCTTCTGGACCTTGAAAATCCAGAGTGGTACGCTTTGTGCACCAGCTACCACGTGTTCTAGGGTTCCCTATGTGGGAACTCGGGCTCTCCCCCACCGCAGGAGATGTCCCTGGGCGAACACCCCTGCTCTAGGTTCTCTATGTGAGAATGGGACATCCTTGGCCAGGATCGTCCATGGCGAGCAGCTTTAGGGACTGACAACCCCGACCTTCTTATATTCTTGTGTAGAATTTGGACCATGACACGCCTTCGTGGCCTTGTCTGTGTTCCTGCCTATGTGGCACTAATTGTGTTTACTCCTTTATGAAGGCATTCTCTATTTATGTTAATGCATGTATATGATGTATGTTATGCATGTTTGTGTAACATGTAATTTGACACGTTTGTCATGCAGAATGCATGAGATATGTTATGAATACCTTATTTGAAAATTGTGATTGAGACACTATCTGCAAGGTTATGTGATCTGAAAAGTGTAATTGAGACACTATGATGCAGGTTTTGGTGATGTGTATGTGTGATCAGAAAATGATACATCTTGTCAGTCATTGATCTGAATTGTTATATTACTATACCGTCGTGTTTCTGATGGTTATAGTTATAGTAAAACCATTACTGAGTTTGTTATAATCACCCCTCTTTCTTGTGCTTTTGCTTTGGGGCTGCGTGGCGTGACACATAGACGGACAGGATCCTCTCTATGAGGAAAGGTCGGAGAGGAATTGGGAGTAGACATGGAGATCTCTTATGTGGCATGTTTCTTTGATTTTTGTTATGATGTTAGAACCTACGTGGTCTAGTTCTCGGTTTGGAATTTGTGCTATATTATACCTTTAGATTGTTTGAGACATAGTTTTGGAGCCTAGTGTGGACTATGGATTAATTAGTATGTGGGTTTGAAATTGTGGTTTATTTTAGAGTTAAAGTAACTCTTTTGATTCTACCTATTTACTCTTTCTCAAAGTGGTGCGTTTACTCCGTAATTTTAGATCGCCCGTGATTAGCGCATAAGTCTTCCGCTAATCATTTTCAATCTCCATGTCGCCCCCGTGCGCTTGACCGGCCCCTGGACTGGGTCGGGCACTGCCGGGGCGTGACAGTCAAGCCATTCGATCGCCATAACGACAATCTTCAGTTCATCTTCCCCACTTCGAAATCAAAACCGAAACTCCACATACAAATCTTAAACTACCAAATCATACTCCCAAACATCATAATAATTGAATCCATGCTTAGAAAAAATCAAGTTTAGCCATTACTAAACAAAAACCCTAAGAAATCTCATCAAAATTAAACCTTTCTCAAATCACCATTAAAGCTCATAACCATGGAACCCACTTCAAACTCTATCAAAACGTAAATCTGAAATCACAGCAACATTTAAGACCAAAACACTTACCTTTAACAAGCTTCTTCACTCGAAATAGCTCCACAAACACCTTCAAAACCTACCCAGCTTATGGTTTTTATTAATACCTTCATAAATCCAATTTAAAACACCTAAATCCTTCAAGAACTAGTAGATTATGGTTCAAGAGACTCAAAAACGAAATTCCCATCATTAGGTTTTGAAATAGAAACCCAAATCAATAGTGTTTAAGTAAAAATCGAGATTAATCCAAAGGAAAGGAAGGGATTTGAAAGATTTAAGAAAAACCCTAATAGATTAATTAAACATTAAGCAAATCCATACCTTAATCTTGCTTCTCTTTTAGGAAAATGAGGATTAGGCTCCTAGTCTCAGCCCTTTTCCAATTGGGAAAGTGGCTGGGCTTTACCTTTTATAGTAAAAGGTGGGGTAAACCTAATAGATTTGTGGGGTATAAATAGTGTTTTAAACTAAAAATGGAAAATCGTGCTCATTTAAACCAAAATTGAAGTCTGAAAATTTTAAAATAATTACTTTATGTCTTAGGTTAATGTTAGGGTCATTTTGGACTAATAACCCAAATTTCGCACATGGGGCCCATGGTGGGTCTCGCCCCCTAAGTTTTCGGGAAAATAGTAAAAATTCAAAAAATTCCAAATGTCTTAAATTAATTTAAAAACCATGAATGTAAAGAATTTTTTTGCTAGAACCTTTGGTAACCATTTTAACTTTGAAAATAGTCAAAACCGGTTAGAATTAGCATTAAACCACACAATAACAATTAAATAGAATAAAATAAACTAGTTCAAGCTTATGGATCTTACAGAGGGTGGATGAGAGTAGCTAGGATTGTAGGGGTGGTCAGGACTGCAGCAATGAAGACAGGAGATGGGCAAAGCAATGGCGGTAGTTTGGGCCGTAGAAGGGTGAAGCAGAGAAAAATTAGTTGAGAGGGGGAGATGAGGCAAATGGTCGGTAGGGGAAGCCGAATTGGCTGCGGAGGCTAATCCGTGGCTGCAGGCTAGGCCGGAGAAGGGGAACAATAGGGGAGACTGGGGGAGGGGGCATTCACGGGTTACGGACTGGCACGGATAGGCAGCAAATGGGTAGCAGACGTATGGCGGAGAAATTTTGACGACGGAGGAAGGAGTTGGGGTTGAAGGAGGGATGGGGTTATTAAGCACAATCAGGAGAAATATTTTCTCAAATCAGATTATAAGACTCATTAATTACATACACAAGGTTTCTTTACATAATTTTAACAATAAAATGTACTAGTAAACTAGACATATGACTTGTATATTTTTAAATCTCTAAATGGAGCTATTAAAATGGGATAAAGGGACTTTTTTTATAGATTAAATTTAATAGAAAATTCTTAAAAATGGTTTATGAATGAATTAACTTATCACATAAAATAAACACACACAAAAATGTGGATCATTAAAAGTTAATTATTTGTTTAACGTTATCTAACTAAAATGTTGATCATTAATTTTTTTTAAAATATTATACATAATTATCTCTAGACATATCTTAATTTTATAAAAATATATGGATTGAATTGTATGTAAAGAAAATTGCTTAAGTTTTAAAATTGTAAATTGATAAATATTAAATTTTAAGAATGATATTCTCTGACTAATAACTTACACATTTGAAGATTATCCATTGTTTACCTAATGTTGCATTTTTTTCTTCTAAAATGTGGTCATATCGATATAAGTAAAGCTAAGAAAGAGACTTAGTAAGGGAGGCTCATTGTATATACTGGATGTAAACAAGAACAAATGACGACCTTAAATTGCAAGTAACAAGATTGTAGATGTGCACCTTTCATGAGGGCACTTTCTGAAGATAATGGATTAGTTGTAGCAGTTTCTTTTATAGAAACCCAAGCTTATGTTAAAGTCCTGGTGCTTAGCTTGTAAAGCACATTTATGTGAGAGAATGTTGTTAGTACAGTGAACAACCTTTTATTAAAATGGACTTTCTTCATTCTTTAATTCTAAAAATTTATAACTTATAGAATTTATTATTTAAATTGTGTGCATTACTAATGGCTGATTTTACATCAGTATAACTTATAAAATTTATTCATTTAAATCTTTTCACGCCTCCAGTGTAGTTTTTTTTGACAAATATGATTCTTGATGAGATCACTTAATAGAGTGTCCAGTATCCACCTATGCTTTTTAACATCATGTTAAATTCATTCATTTTGTCACTTGTCTTTGGCATGTCTCGATTTTTCGTTTTCCTCAACATAAAATAGTCTCATATTGTGTAGTAAACATCAATTGCAATAGTTCACACCAATTATAAGAAAAAATGATTACTAATTAAAGATAGTATGAAAAGCTGATTTGATACAAAGAGGGCAATCAACTTTTATAAAGGCATTTAATATACTCCCTCCATCCCATGGCCGCTCCATTTGGTTTTTAAGTTCCTTTTGAAAAACCATATGGAGTTATTAATGTGGGACAAAGGGGGTAGTATTATTGCGTTGAAATTATAGAAAACAAAGAAGAACTAGGAGCAAGAAGGCCTTCAATATGTTAAATTATTATAGTGGTTACCCAATATTTCCTTGTGAGTAATCTTTCCTACATGATCCAATCAAGACAAGTAGCCTTTCCTTTGAATGCACGTACTATCAATTCTAACAAAGATATATGAATATGGGCGCAAAAAAAAGGTTAACAATGGGATTGTTCTCTAGTATGATGACTACCAACCTGAAGCAGTAAATGACCTTCAATTTTAAAGAGCTGCCATTTGTTAGATTGCGAATGAATAAAATCAATGTTTTGTTCCGTTTGTTAGCAGTTTCGACTACATGATGTTTGGTTTAGCTTCAGTTTCACAGTATTGCCATTGTGAAATGGCTTTTGTCTCTTAAAAAAGACTACTTATTGACATATATTTTCTTCATTTTTTGCACTAAAGAACATAAACACTATATCTGTTCTTCATTCTTTATGACCATATCATTGTCATTTGTCAATGCAAACTTGAAGAGCTTGAATGTATGTTTTTGTTTTTTTATGCTAGTCTGTTTAGTTCTGAATTGGAAGTTGATCTTCAAATGATGTATATAATTCAATTGACCATTTGCAAATGCAAATAAGTACTTCCATATGAAGGAAAAGATGCAAGGATTACATAATTGATAAACTTACAAATTTGTTATGTTCTTGTTTAGAACCATATGTGTGAAACAAGAAATAGTCAATTAAAACTACATGTGTGAAACAAAAAATAGTCTAAAATCGTACTCCCTCTGTCCTTTAGTAATAACTCCATTTTAAAAAAAATAGTGATTTTTATTGAATGGTGGGATTCACAACTAACACTACAAGAAAAAAGAAGAAAAGTTTCACTAATGACTATTAGCGACACTTTAAAAGTGTTGCTAATAGTCTCGTTGCAAGTGCTTATTAGTCACACAAATGAAAAAAACGTCGCTAATAGTACTGCTATTAGCGACACTTTTTATTACGTCGCTAATATTAGTTTTTGCAACACTTTAAAAGTGTATTAGATACTCTTGCTACAAAGTGTCGCTAATAATATAGTATTAGCGACGCTTATTAAGCATCACTAAAAGTTCTTTTAGCGATGTGATAGTAGAGGAACCGGGGCAGAGATGGAGCTGAGCGTGGCAGGCACGAGGGTAGTGAAAAACAGGGGAGAGAGGGGAAGGAAGTGGCTAGGACGGCGGGGGTAGCTAGGACTGCGGCAATGAAGCCGGTAGGTGGCAAATCCATGGCGGCGGGTTAGACCATAGTAGGGTGGTGTAGAGAAAAACAGGGGAGAGGGCAGCCGGGAAGACTGGTAGGGAGGGGAAGCTGGGTGGCGGCATAGGCTAATTCGTGGCTGCGGACCAAGCCAGAGAAGGGGAACAAGAGGGAGAGATGGAGAGAGGGTGTTGAGAGATTGCAGACGGGCACAGATAGGCGGCAAACGGGCGGCGAAGAAATTTTGACGACGAAGGGAGGAGGTTGGGGTGGAAGGAGGGAGGGGGATTTAAGCTTGGCAGGGAGAAATTTTGCCCTGCCACATGTGGGAAGAAAATGCAAGCAAATTTCACCCGCATTTTATTTTTTTGTGACGCTTTCCAATAGTCGCAAAAATAGTTTTTTGTGATATTTATAAATAAATTTCATTGTAAATAAAACCACGAAGAGAGAGAAGTGGGAAAGAGAGAGAAAGAGAAAGCAGAGAGTAAAGGGAGAGAGGAGAGAGCATAGAGAGAGAAGAGGGAGAGAGAGAAGATAGAAGAGAGAGAGAGAGTGACAAGAGAGAGAAAAGGGGGAGAGAGAGACAAGAGAGAGATAAGGGAGAGAAAAAAAAAGAGAAGAGAGTGGATAGAGAGAAGATAGAGAGAGGAAGAGATAGAGAAGGGAAAGAAAAGAGGAGAGAGATAAGAACACCTCTACTCTTGTTTTTAAATTTTGTCAATTCCAAATCTAACTCAACTACAACAACTTCAAATCAAATTCTAAGACTCATTACATACATAAGGTTTTTAGACATAATTTTAACAAATAAATCGGTCAATAAACTAGACATATGACTTGTATGTTTTTACATCTCTAAATGGAGCTATTAAAATGGGATAAAGGGAGTATCATTTTATAGATTAAATTTTATAGAAAAATCATTAAAATGGTTTAGAAATGAATTTAATATCATAGAAAATAAACACATAAAAAAGCCTATAGCCATAATTAAAATGAAGTATGATAAGCTCTTACTAAAGTTTGAACTATAAATTAGATTTCATAGAGTAAAAACAGACAAGAGAGAGGGTGTTGGGGGGGATCTGCCAGACCGGTTGGGTAGGGGGGAGCCAATGTGGCCGCAGATGAACCGGGGCAGCGATGGAGCCAGGCAGGGCAAGAGCAAGGGAAATGAAAAATAGGGGAGAGGGTGGAAGGGAGTAGCTAAGATGACGGGGGTAGCCGGATTGCAGCAACGAAGCCAAGAGGTTGGAAGAGCCATGGCGGCAGGTTGGGCCGTAGCAGGGTGAGCAGAGAAAAAACATGGGGTTGGTAGTGGAAGCCTGGTTTGTAGCAAAGGATGATCTGTGGGTGCTAGCCAGACCGGAGAAGGGGAACAACAAGGGAGAAAAGGGGAGGGGATGTTGACGGGTTGTAGACGGGCGCAGATAGGTGGCGAATGGGCGGCAAAGAAATTTTGACAATGGAGGGAGGAGTTGGGGGTGGAAGGAGGGAGGGGGGATTTAAGCATGGTTGGGAGAAATTTTGCCTTGCCGCACGTGGGAAGAAAATGCAGACAAATTTCACCCACGTTTAATTTTTTTGCGACACTTTGAAAGCATTGCAAATTTTATAGTTATGTTTAGACATAAACTTCACTATAAATAAAACCATAGAGAAAGAGAGGAGGGAGAGAGAGAGAGGAAGCAGAGAGTAAAGAGAGAGAGGAGAGAGCATAGAAAGAGGAGAGAAGAGGGAGAGAAAGAAGATAGAAGAGAGAGAAGAGAAAGAAAGAGAAAGAGAGAGAGAGGATACAGAGAAGAGAGACAAAAAAAGAGAAGATAGAAAGATGAGAGAGAGTGAAGGAGATTGAGAGAGATAGAGAGAGGAGAGAGAGGGTTTAGGGTTAGAGAGAAGAGAGGGATTAAAAAATAAATTTAGCCTCTTTGGAACGCTCTATTAGGAGCGTCGCAAATAATATAACAGTTGTGACGCATATTTGCAAATAGTATAACCGTTGTGAGGCTTATAAGCATGCCAGCTATTATACTATTTGTGATGCTCAATTGTGAACGTTTAAATAGTACAATATTTTAAAAACCATGTTATATACTATTTTTTATGTTTAGAAGAAGCGTCGCAAATAGATTAGAGTAATGATGCTAAATCATAAGCGTTACTACTATTTATACCATTTGCAATGCTATTTATGAGCGTCGTAAATAGTATAAAATTATTTTTTATAAACATTACTATTTGCAAAGCTTAGTAAAGAGCATCACAAATAGGCTTTTTTTTAATATCTCTCCTCTCTCTCTTCTCCCTCCCTCTCAATCCTCTCTCTCTTCACAATCTCTCTACCACTCTCTCTCTACCCTCTCTCTCTTCACACTCTCTCTACCACTCTCTCTCTACCCTTTCTCTCTTCACTCTCTGTTCTCTCTCTCTTCCCTCTCTTTTCTCTCTCGCACTTTTCTCTCTCTTCTCCCTCTCACTACAACAAAATGTACTATTAGCGATGCATATATTAGTGACAAACAAAAACGTCGCTAAAAAGCACTACTTGTGACACATACCAAATCATCCTAATAAAATGAACTATTAGCGACGCATAATAATATACATCTCTAATAGTCATCTATTAGCGACACTTAATTTCAAACATCGCTAATACTAACCATATTAGCGACGCTTTCTAATAAATGTTGCTAATTAGTTAGGCTATTAGGAATGCTTTAAATAAGTGTCGCTAAAAGATATTTATTTATTTTTTAAAAAAGACAAAATCATAACTATTAGCAATGCTTTTTCTTAAGCGTTGCTAATAGTTTTAATATATTTACTTATTATATATACAAATAGTAAATATTGAATAAAATATATTATATTTAAGAAGTTTATTTTAATTTTCTTAATATTTATTTATTATATAATAATTTATTAAATAAAATTATTTAATAAAGCTAATAGCGACACTTGTAAACAAGCTTCTCTATTATCAATGCTATTTGCAACGCTTGTTAAAAAGCGTTGCTAATAAGTAAATATAAAATTTTCAATAAAAGGTAGTGTTAAAAATAGATTAAAACTTTCACTATTTATCTATAATATATTTTATGTCTTAAAATTTCTTATTAATTTTAATATATAATTTATAATAAAAGAGAGTGAAGAGAACAAGAGAGAGGAGAGAAAGAAGAGAGAGTGTGTGTGATCAGGAGAGAGAAAGAGAGAGATAGATAAGGAGAGAGAGAAGGAGATGAGAGACAGAGAGAGAATAAGGAGAGAGAGAGAAGAGAGGGGTGAGAGGGTAGAGAGAAAGAGAGGGTGAGGAGAGAGAGAGGATGAGGAGAGAGAGAAGAGAGGGGGTGAGGAGTGAGAGAGAAGAGAGAGAAAGAGGGGAGAGGATATAAAATTTTCATTATATATTATTTAAAAAAAAATTATAAATAAAAAAATGTCTATTAGCAACACATAACCATATGCGTCGCCACTACCTTAGGTTAGTAGCGACGCATACATATGTGCGTCGATAATACCTGTATGCTTTAGCGACACATATCCTATACGTCGCTAGTAGTGATGCATACCAGTATGCATCGCTACTACCTTTGGCTAGTAGTGACACATATAGTTATGCGTCGCTACTACAAATTTTTATTTTAAAAAAAATTAAATAAAAGAGAGACAAGAGAGAGGAGAGAGAGAAGAGAGGGTAGAGAGAGGAAGAGAGAGAGAGTGTAGAGAGAGGGAAAATTTTCATTCTAATTTTTTTATCTTTTATTTAATAATTAATTAAAAAAATAAATAAATAAAAATGTATTAGTGATGCATATGAATATGCATCACTGATACTCTTGTTATTAGTGACTGATATTTCTATGCGTCTTTATTAACCTCGGTAGTAGCGACACATATTCCTATGCATCGCTATTACCTTATAATTTATTATATTAATTTTAATATATGTAGAGAGAGAAAAAAGTGGATATATAAAGAGAGAGAGGAGAGAGAGGGAGAGAGAGGATGAGAGAGGGGAGAGAGAGAAAAGGAGGGGGATAGAGGGGAAAGAGAGGAGGAGGAGGAGAGAGGAGGGAAGGGGTGAGGAGAGAGAGGGAAAATTAAAATTTAATTTTTTTATATTTTTATTTAAAAATTAATAACAAAAAATAAATAAATGGACTCTTGTTATTAGCGACACAAAAGAATATGCATCGCTAATACCCTTTTTATTAGCGACACATATTCCTATACATCGCAAATAACCTCAGTAGTAGCGACACATATTCTTATGCGTCGCTATTACCTTATAATTTATTATATTAATATTAAAATATGTAGAGAGAGGAGGAGAGAGAGGACAAAGGGAGGAGAGAGGGAGGGAGAGGGAGATAGAGAGAGGAGAGACAAAGTCAGAGGGAGGAGAAAGGGAGAGAGAGGACAAAGGGCGAGGGAGAGAGGGAGAAGAGAGAGAGGGAGGAGAGATGAGAGAGAGGGAGTTGAGAGAAGAGAGAGGAGGTGAGGAGCGAGAGAGTAGAGAGAGGGAAAGTTTTAATTTTAGTTTTTTTATATTTTTTATTTAAAAATTAATCAAAAAATTAATAAATGGAAATGTATTAGTGTCACATATGAATATGTCATTAGTTCTCTTGTTATTAGCGACGCATAAGAATATGCATCGCAAATATCCTTGGTATTAGCGATGCATATTCCTATGCGTCACTGAGAACCTCGGTTGTAGCGACGCATATTCCTATATGTCGCTATTACCTTATAATTTATTGTATTAATTTTTAAATATGTAGAGATAGAAAAAAAGAGAGAAGGAGAGGGAGAGAGAGAGGGAGGAGAGAAGGGAGAGGGAAAGAGGGAGGAGAGAGGAGAGAGCGAGAGAGATGGAGAGAGAGGGAGGAGAGGGAGGGAGAGAGAGGAGGGAGAGAGAGGAGAGAGTGAGGGAGGAGAGAGAGAAGAGAGACAGAGAGGGAGAGAGTAGAGGGAGAGAGAGTGAGTGAGGAGGGAGGTGAGAGAGAGAGTGAGGAGGACGTGAGAGTGTTGAGACAGAGGAGAGAATGGGGGAGAAAGTAATATTATTTGCGACGCTATTTGATAAGCATCATAAATAACAATGGGTGACGTTTAAAAAAATGTCGCAAATATAGAAAATTTGCGACACTTTTATAAAAGCTTCACCAAAAGATTGATTTTTGCGACACTTTGATTAAGCATCGCAAATGACATTCATTTGCCCGCACGCCGTGCAAAAATTGCCCGGGCAAGGCGAAATTTTCGCCCCTCATGGGCGATATTTCGAACGTGCGGTCGATATATATTCGCGTTTGTGGGTGTTTTTCGCCCAATCCCTCCCCCTCCTCGCCTCCCCCCGCCGAGTGTGCCCTCTGCCGTTGTCCGCCCGGCTTTACCACCGTTGGCTTTTCGCCCGCCGCTCCTCCCCTCCTGCATCCGCCCCAACCATCCCCTGCCTACCAGTTGCACCCATGTGACCAGCCTCTGCCAGTCCACCCATTGTACCAATGCACCCCCAGCAACCCCCTGCGGTACATGCGCACCCCCGCTGCCTCTCGCTTCCTTGTGCCCCCCAGCCGCCCTCAGCTGCCCGCGTCCGCCCCCGGCCACCCCATGTCCGCCCCTTGCCCTCTCTCCTCTCGTGACCCGGGCCTCTCTCCCCACCCTCCCTCCTCCCCTCCTCTCTCCCCGGGTCTGCCCCCTGCTTCCCCTTCTCTATTTAAAGAGGAGGGGGCGGATCCGGGGGAGAGAGGGGGGAGCGGGAGGTAGGGCGGATTCTGGCACAGACTTATGAAATCCGGCGGCAAGGACAGTGAGAGGAGAGACTTTAAATGCATAGAACGCCGTCCAGTGAAAATTTTCCCGGCTGCGCGCAGGAAGAAACACAATCGATTTCGCCTGCATTTAATTTCATTTTACGATGCTTATCAAAAAAGAGTTATTGCAACATTTTAATATAAACGATGCAATAAGCATTAAAGTAGCTACATTTACAACCAAACGTTGCTAAACATAAGAAACCGAGAAAAGAAAAAGAGAAAAAGAGAGAGAGGAAAGAAGAGAAAGGAGAGAGGAGAGAGAAAGAGTGATTGTGAAGAGAAAAAGAGGTAGAGAGAATGTGTGAAGAGAGAGAGGTAGAGAGAGGAGAGAGGGCAGAGAGAGGAGTGTAGAGAGAGAGGAGAGAGGGTGAGGAGAGAGAGAGAAAAGAGAGGGAGGAGAGAGAGTGAAGAGAGAGGAGAAAGAGACAGGGTAGAGAGAGAGGAGAGAGGCAGAAGAAGAGGAGAGAGAAGAGTGAGCGAGGAGAGAGAGTGTAGAGAGAGAGTAAAGAGACAGAGAGGGTAGAGAGAGATGGAAGAGGGAGGAGAGAGGGTGAGGAGAGAGAGAGTGTAGAGAGAGAGAGAGGAGAATGAGAGAGGGTAGAGAGTGAGAGGAGAGAGAGTTATGCTGGAGATGATTGAGTTTTTTTTATCACCTCTTTATGTATTCTTTTGATTGGAACTTATTTCAATTGATTGTATTTTATCTTTGTCTATTGGATGTATTATGAAACTAATTAGTGGATATATAATAGACATTTTTGAGTTTATTTTTTATCTACTTTCATGCCTTATGATGGTATTTTGGCTTTATTATCTTAATTGAGTATTTTGGTTGATTATTGATTCACTTTTTCATGATTTGTGTCAAAACGGTGGAGAAATGATTAAAAAGCAAAATGCTTATTTTCATACTTATTTGGACAGTATTATGCAAATAATTTGGATTGAAAGTGTGCAAAATAAGTATAAGTTTTTACAAAGCTTTTTATGAAGCTCAATTTCAAATTGCCTTTATTAAGTTTTTGCGTTGTCAAGTCATATGTACAAATTGAACGCCAATGTACTATGTAAATTTGTAATATGATTTGATAACACTAAGACTTAACCTTGTGTAGGAGCCACTTGAACTATCTAGGGGTCCCCCCCCCCAATGCATGGCCATGTGGGGTGTGCATGGTATCCATGGGCTCATGGACTTGAGCCTTACCCATTGATTATAAGACTCCACTATGAAGCCTGTTTAGGAAGAGGGTTTTTGAGTTTAAACTTCTAGCCCAAGAAGGAAGGAGGAGCCCCACTCTCTACCCGGCCTTATCTGCCACATGAAGAGAGTTCCTGTTGCCTCTCTCCCTATCGTGCCACAGGATTTTTTGGAAGCATATAAAAATCTTTTAATAAAAATATCGGAGTTTACCCGGACCAGCAACTAGAGCCACTTGCAATAAGTGATAATAAAATAATTAATTTCCTAGTAACTATTGTTCGTGTACAAACACACAAGAGAAAAATAATAAGAGTTCTTACTTTGAGATTTTTGTGCAATTTAAAATATTTGAAATCATCTCAATAACTCTCAAGCAAACTCGTCTATTCACACACTCAGCTTCGCTGAGTCCTACAAGGTCTAGGGGAAGTGAGTATTTTAAATTATTCAGTAGGAGAGTTTATACTACCAAGCATGAAGTAAATACATGGCAGTTTCATAACACATAATGTATATACTATATTTCATAAAAACAAGGTGTGCCTCTCACCTAAAACCACCCCTAGAGCTTCTTCCTACGTATCAAAGATGCTCATAGAAGATCTCACGGCTCACTACAAGTATCCTAGACACCTACTCCATTATATGGACTTTGTTGCGGATACAAAGTAGTAGCCTATCTCCTCCATGGATCATCGTAAAACGTCTCGTGCTTGTAGAGACAAGAGTAGAATGTCTTCCTATGATACTCCCTACCCTAGTGTGCCTAGCCTTCTTAGATGCCCTTCATTAGGGGCTAATCAAGGGTCTTGCCCTTTGTTTAGAGCTCATTAGGCTAAAATAGGTATTGTGCATCCGATTCCAAACCCAATCATAATAGTGCCCTCGTTTAATCCACAAAGCTTGATCAAGGCGTCAAACAACAGCTCTAGACAACCAAAACATTCTTGAGTACGAGACTCATAACCAAAACACTCTTGAGTTCCCAACTCATAAAGGGCAGTTTTTTTAAAAAACATTATCTCATAATATTTATTATTTTAAAAACACTAACCTTGCCTCTACAAGCCATGAGAGCATCACTATTAATGACTAAAGAGGCAAGATTGGTAGCTAGTTCCAACGAGACAGTTACCCTTTCTTTATCCCGCTTCAGTGACTTGATCACCATGCTTATACTTCAAAAATAATCTTGAGAATCCTCCTTTCGACAAAGATGAGTTATCTAAAATCGTCTTTCAAACATATTGTATTCATTTGCAATGAAAATAGTGGTGAAGCTAGATTGTTTCTATCTCACACGCTTCAATTTGTATAATTCATACCAAATTCAACATATAAACATTTGATAAAACTATCATATATGAGGCAATCATAAAGCATATAGTATATAAAATATATCCGCTTCAACGAAATTACATATGAGGCAATAATAAAGCATGTACTATATAAAACATATCCGCTTCCAATGGATAATTATTCGACTAATCGAATATACATGATAGATTTATAAACATACAATATATAATTCATATCATATCTCAACGATTAATCATTTGACAAATCAAATATATGTTCGAAAGTTATAAATCATAACTTGAAAGTAACTCTAACACATAACATGCAAGAGTCATATAAATATTAAGTTAAAAAGACAACCAAAGTCAATAATCATGCCTTAATGATGTGTCAGACTCCAGAAATTTGAATGTCCACTTTTGGGGTTTTAGAGGTCCCCAATCAGAAAATAGCCCCGCCACAACATCTAGCATGCTCGATGTAGATAAGAATGCCTCTTGAACGGATCAAATCAGACTTAAAATGACTTCAAACTAGAGAAATAAAGCTTGAGGAACGTGGGAGAGAAAAATGGAAAAACTGAAACCCCTCACGCCTATTTATAGGCAACATGAGGCGGTTTGGAAATGCCACAAGTCATGCGTCCAACGTGTGACACTAGTCTAGCCACTTGGCCCGGCACTAACACATCACGTTGATGCATCGGCTAGTGTCAATGTGTTGACGCCAACTGATGCAATAAATAATAATTCTATTATTTTTAAAAAAAATTCTAAAAACTTTAAACGCGCATAACTTTCTCTCCCAAACTCTGATTCAATAGTTCTTCATACTATTGGGCTCGTATCGATGAGCCCTACAATAAGTTATTCTGCGCTTTCTAAGTAGGTCTTGCCTATTTGGCACGACTCCCTATGTCATAACTTTCAACCCCCAGTGTCTCCTTTGCGCAGTGCAAGGCTCTTACGCATGTTTCTCCAAGTTCTAACACACCTATAAGAAAACCCACTAAATATCTACTTCTAAATAATTTAAAATTATTAAAAAGTTATAAAATAGTTTTGTTAGAGATAGGAAACATACCAAAAATTTACAATCATTACACTCCCCCTCTTGCTCCTTCCTCCTCCTTACTGCCTAAGGAAGTGTGCGGCTCCCCTTGCTTAAGTTGAGCCACCCTTTGCTTCTTCCTCCTTGCTTTGGTGGTTAAAGAGATGATTTCTCTCTGCCTCTCTCACTCTCAAAGGTGCACCTAGCCTTGTCTCAGGCTGCAAGTGAGGCTTTGTTGGCAGTGAATCAGTGGCTCAAGTATGCTGATTGGAGGATTAGACAAAGTACCCTCTTCCATTCCATGTTGATAAGGCAGTAGTAATCTTAATCATTAGATCTACAAAAAGTTATTCAACATCCCCTTTGATTATTCTTAATCCAGTCCTAAAGGGAAGTACTTTCTCTTGTGGGTAATAGGCTACGTTCTTAGGGCTCAGCCCATAAAGGTCCAACCCTTGCGATTATCTCAATTGATTGACTATTAATCTTATGGCAGAGATTATTACTTATATGTATGTGTCTTATTGATTTGTATGTGGATCATCTTTGAGGGGAACCATACACTTACATCACCATTAGGATCAATAGTAAGGACCATCTCATCTTGTTGGAGGCTTAGGCAGACCCGAGCAGGGGAGGCAATGGAAGCGATGCATGAGGAGGTTGTAGGCGGTGAGAATCTTGTGGGCAAAGGGCTCAGGGCAGTCAACCCTGAGGTGAAGGTGGTGGTGACGACAGAAGTGGCCAAGGAGGAGAGGAAGTTGAGGAGGAGGCAGGGGCAGAGCAAGCGGTCGGTGGCTGGGGTGAGGGTAAGGAAGTGACATCCAACAACAGAGGAGCTGGGGAGGGTCAGTGGGGGTAGAGGGGTAAGAGTAGGGTGTTGTGGAAGAGGCTACAGACGGTGCCCCACAACAAAAGCCGAGAGAGGATCTGGTGCAGCACATTCAGAGGGAGCCGCTCAAACGGTATGGTTCCTCCTCTACCTTTGAGTCAGTGTTGTGGGCTTCGGCCTCCATTGTCAAGATTTAAGCGACCGGGAGGCGGTGGGTGGGGAAAGTATGAGGCAATCTGGCAAGTCAATGGATGGCTAAGATCGTTTTAACCATTGTCAAGTTATGGACTTATGGGCCATCAAGAATTACAGTTTTACTTGAACTCAAAAAAGATGGCGTATGCAGCAAGCGGCCATGCCTTAGCATGCATGATAGGAAAGTTTCTTCTTACGAGTTAAGCATTACTTTGATATGTTTGTAGAGTGGCTGGTGGGCAGAAGCGTGGCAGTCATGAGCCCGGGGGGTGGCACACCAATCAAAAATCACAACTTTAATCACAATCTACACTAACAAGCATATATACACACATATATAAGTAATAAATCATTAATCAAAGAGCATACAATAGATCAAGATGAAATTTAGGAGCAAGGACGTACTGACCTTGGGCTGTTCAGCCCTTTGCATGCCCACAAGTCCTTCAACTCATTATCCAAAGCACAAATGAATCAAGTAGGGAGAGGGGAAATGCCTTGTATGTGTTGATCCCTCACAAGCCTTAATCATGGCTTGAAATCTCAGCAAGGATGGTGTCCCAAAGCCCTCTCTTCAAGCTCTAACCAGCAAAGAGTCCACGTCCAAGGAGTAAAGGAGGAGATAGGGGGTGTCCAACAAGGATTTCTCACCAAAACCCTAGGTGGAGGCCGAACCAAGCAAAGGGAGAGGGGGTGGATTGGGAGAAGGGAGAAGAGAGGGGGGTGGAGTGATTAGAGCGCTCCTCTCCCTCTCTATCCCTTAAATAACCTCCTTCTTCTCTAATTAAGTTAGGCTTATAAATGAGCATTCCTATAATTAGTTTTTCTATAATGGGTTTTCCCTGCTGACTTTTAGGCTTATATTAAGAGGGTCATATACAACGGGAGCGGGCTTTGTCTCTCAGAGCCCGCGGAGACCTGGACCCCCTGCACACAGTTAAGCCCGTGAGAAGGTTGACCCCTCGCTAACTTCCCACCATCGACACTTAATTCGTGTATATGGGTCTCACAACATGTTAATGCACATGCCTAGTGTGTGTGTGTGTGTGTGTGTGTGTGTGTGTGTGTGTGTGTGTGTGTGACGTAGGCGGGTCCCAACCAATTTATTGTTACGATGGTTCATGAGGGGTCGACGCGACCACCCCCACCACCCTTCGACCCCGTGGCCCGTTCGGCTCACCCGGACCGCGATAACATTGGACCAAAACGGGCCTGAGCCCATACTATGGTCTAACATCCCCCACTATGGGTGAATGGCTCATATGGTCCAACAATGACTTGTGCTAGTCCTTTCGAAGACCAATGCTATAAGCATGTTTAGAAAATAGATCCGTCGTTAAGGCCTTTGTAAGTAGATCTAGCAACATCTTAGTAGTAGGAATATGACTCATTATCACTTTTCCCCTCTGTAGTATGCCGAAGATATAATAGTAATACACCTCAATGTGCTTATCTCTGGCACTAATCTTCTCATTCTTAAGTGTCGACACTGTTGCCAGATTATCACAATAAATCTTGACAGGAGCATCAATTGAGTCTTTTATCCCCAATCTTGCTAGAAACTCCTTTATCCAAACTTCCTGGGAAGCTGCAATATTGCATGCATAAAACTCAACTTCCATCGTAGACTTAGAAACACTCTTCTATTTCTTACTTGCCCATGATATAGCCCCGCTTCCAAACATGAAGTCAAATTCGGCAGTGGATTTCCTGTCATTTGGATACCCCGCATCGTCTAAATCACTATATCCAGCTAATGATAGACTTTCTATCTAATAAGTGCATTTTAAACTCTTAGACCCTAAAAGTTACCGAAATACCATCTTCACTACTTGTCAATGTTGAAGAGCAGGGTCCCCTTGGCAACAGCTTAATAAGCTTACCACAAAACTCAAATAAGGCCTCGTAGAGGTCATGACATACATCAAACTGCCAATAGCCTGTGCATATGGCGCTGACACCATCCGGAGTCGGTCTTCCTCAGTCCGAGGAGCCATACTCTTAGACAACATTGTACCCTTGTAAATAGGGGACTCAATTATTTTCCAAATAACGATATTGAGGCATTTGAAAACACTCTCTATGTATGACTCTTGAGATATAGTAAGCTTTTAAGTCTTTCTATCTCTGTCAATTTTCATCCCAAGGATGTAGGATGCTTCACCCATGTCTTTCATCTCAAACTGGGTTTTGAGTTTTTCCTTTAAACTAACAATTATACTTAAGTAATTCCCCATCAAGAGTATGTCGTCTATATATAGTGAAAACATCATATACCTAGCCTCATCCCGAAAGGTATAAACACAGTGATCGTGTTCTTTCACTATGAACCCATACTCACTAATCACCTTGTGAAAAGTAAAATATCATTGCCTCAGAGATTGTTTTAGGCTA
Source organism: Saururus chinensis (assembly GCA_035235625.1). NCBI lineage: Eukaryota > Viridiplantae > Streptophyta > Magnoliopsida > Piperales > Saururaceae > Saururus > Saururus chinensis. The sequence continues at coordinate 33,830,935 of CP141146.1, read as the reverse complement.
TACAATAATTTTATAAGCTTGCACATGCACTTTGTGTTCCTCTCCAGGAACTACGAAACCCTCATGTTGTTCCATGTAAATTTATTTGTCTAAATCTCCATTTAGGAATGCAGTCTTTATATCCATCTTGTGCAGCTCTAAATCATAGTAAACAGCACATGCCAAGAGACATCTGATTGAGTCAAATCTTGACACAGGAGAAGATGTCTCTTTGAAGTCCGTCCCATACACCTAAGTGAACCCTTTGGCCACTAATCCCGCCTTGTACTTATTTATTGACCCATCTACCTTGAGCTTCTTTTTGAAGATCCATTTACACCCAATGGGCTTCCACCCTTCAGGTGGATCCACTATCTCCAGACATTTTTCCTTAAGATAGAGTTCATCTCTTCCTGAATAGTGTTCTGCTATTCTTGAGCATCTGGAAAACGTAAAGTTTGCTCAAGGGTAATCGGATCATCTAGAACGGGTTCATCTAACGTGACGTTGTCTTCCCCTAACATTGTATAGAAGTCACTCAACTGTGTTGAATGTCTTCTTTCCCTCAATGCCCTAGGTTCCAGTTCACTTAGTTTTGATTAGATCCAATTACTTCCTCTGGGGAAGTGCTAGAACCTGCCTCTTTTACAACCTCAAACCAATCATCACTCAACTGTGTTGAATGTCTTCTTTCCCTCAATGCCCTAGGTTCCAGTTCACTTAGTTTTGATTAGATCCAATTACTTCCTCTAGGGAAGTGCTAGAACCTGCCTCTTTTACAACCTCAAACCAATCAACTCTTTTTTAGGTATTTTAGGGTTTAATTCTTCTTATAAGAAATAAGCGTCTCTAAACTCAATTACCCCTATTGTCCCATCCGTGTGGTGAACCACAAATCTCTACCCCTTAGAGTGGTCACAGTAACTACTAAAGTTGCAATTCATGGTCTTGGGGTCTAGCTTTAACCTATGTCGGTTAGGCACCTTTACGTGTGGTCTGGACCCCCACACTCTAAGATGCTCTAAGTTCGGACGTCGACCCTTCCATAACTCATAAGGTATCTGTTGGATTACCTTTGTGGGTACATGATTAAGGATGCACATGGCGCTGTCTAAAGCCTCACCCCATAAGTTGGTTCCTAACTTAGAGTGATTTAACATAGACCTTACCATGTCCATAAGCGTCATGTTACGCTTTTATGTCACTCCATTTTGCTATGGAATGTACGGTAGGATGTACTGATGAACTATTCTCTAATCAGTACAATAATCCTTAAACATGTCAGAGGTGTCCTTGCCACCCCTATCAGTCCTCAAGATTTTTACTTTCCTTCCTAACTGAGTTTCTACCACAGCTTTAAATTCCTTGAATTTATCTAAGGCTTCAAACTTCCTGTTTATTAGATACATATACCCGTATCTAGAATAGTCATCTATAAATGTTATGAAGTAAGTCATCCCTCTATGGGTCTGAACATTCAGGGGCCCATGGATATCAGATTGAACCACCCCTAATAGTTCCTTTGCCCTTTGTCCCTTTTGGAAGGATTGTGTCACGACCCGAATTTTTAAAACCCTTTTTAAATAAATGGAGCGATAAATCATGACAATTTTTTTTTCTTAAATATAAGATGAATCATTCGATGAAATATACAGGTCTTGATAACCGGTGCTCACAAATACGAATATCAAAGCATATGATATTATTATATGTGTCAAAATCTGATAAATTACAGGTTAACCCTCAAAGTACAAATCTGTCATCTGTCTGAAAATAAACATTTAAGTAAAGTTGACTCTCATGCCAGTAGTAACAATTACGAACAAGATTATATAAGTAAGAAACTAGATCCAACTAGTGCAATGTCATCTTCAAATGTCCTAATTTTGCAATGTCCCCATCTAAAGAACCTCCAAGCAAATAAGACCAAACAACAACCAAACATCTCCTCCCTTGGAAGTGCGTTTTAGAAGAACAAAAGTATTAATTAATTTTTTTTGGTTTAGACCAACATTACCCGATGTTAGTTGCCTACGTACTCATTAGACAACATCTCCAATATTTCCAATAAGATCGGATCCAGAAGTAGTTCTTCCTAAAATCTACACTATCCTAAGAATCATAACATCACATATACAATGCTTAAGTATTTTAAACCAACCAATATTTTATGCAAGTTCTTAAAGCCTTCTACTCTTTCTAATTAAACAAGAAATATCAAACAATCTTATTAATTATCTCTTGAACCATTGTTCGATAATTGATATCCCAATGATAAATAGACTCATCAGATGTCAACCTGAGTAACAAATTATACACTCACCATAAACCACCCTCAAAGGTAAATCCATGTCAAAAACCCGAGAATCCACCAGGCCCCCAAAATCCACAAGGAAATTTCATCACCCATCTTATAGTCCATAAAGGACCTAACCAGAGTGAAATGGAAAGACCCACAACTACACCTGAAAAGAAGTAGCGGGAAAAGTTAATCAAGCAAGATGTTAGCTAATCCAAATGCGTGTACACTATATGATCATATCTAAATATTATGCAACGTAGAGAGATCACTTACTGTACACGCATTCATACATTATGCAAACGAACATAGTCATCATATCCAAACATGATATATCCAAACATGGTCATCATATACGTATCATAACTTAACATAACATTTACAAGGTCATTCGATATTCATCATGTCATAACATTTACATAATCATCATATACATCATATAACGTAATACTCACACAACCCATTCCCTATATCACCGAGAGAATTAGCTATGCGATCTATGAGTTGCGCCGGTGCGAAAGCACCATGGGTGGTCTTCCGCGTGCACTCGGTAAGACCTGTAAAAAATTGCGAGGGAACTGCCAAAACCTGAGATCCACCCTCATCCCTACATGGCACCTGGATAAACTAATTATCTTAATCCTGAAGTTAAGGTACTCAACCTATATCTTAACTACTCTTGTCAACCTTTCATTCTTAGGTTGGTTCTTCATACCTGAATCTACCTTTTATGCAAGATATTCCTCTCACATGTCCATAAAAAGTGGTAAAAATGAATAACTCACTACCCCCAAGTAAATATTAACAACAATCATAATTTGTAACATATTGAACCATTCAGGGTACAAGCATAATGTATACACAATTCATTGATCAAATGATTCAACATGTATGCCTAAATGCATGCATTCATCAAATAGACATGTATAGCTAAACCTCTTAATTCAACACATATATATGATCCAAATCATAAGCATAACTTCATCATAACCATTAATAAAGACTAATGTTAGTTCCCAAAGATCTAGTGCCCTTGATCCCTTAACCCCTATTTAAAGATTAAAAAATTATCTTCGTTTGCTTAGTTCTTTTCTTCTACGTCCATTAAAAAGTTTACACTTTAGTTCAATACACCTTAAACTTAATTTCATTTTAAGGATATTTTAGGTAATTCATATTTTTTAAAACCTCTTAATACTCATCTATCAGGGTCAATGATTTCTAAGCATGTTTATAGGTAGCCAATAACCCTAAATAGTTATTTAAACATTGTACCAAAAATCATGCATAAGGGTACTCTCAGAATTTTTATAATTTATAGATAACTCCATTAAGTCTAAAAATTTACACATAATTTCCAAAGAGAGTCATAATACTATAGTAAAATTCTTAAATTTTACCAATCAGTATTTTCCCTGAACCATGACATGTTCAGTAGGCAAGATAAAATTCACTATTGAGGGCAAACTCATAATTTTTCACTATTGTGTAGATTTGGGTTGATCTAAAAACTTGTGAGGTAGTTCATCAGGACTCTAAGGTTCTTCCATAATTTTCTTAAATTTTTATATAGCTTTTATCTTAGTGAACCGGGTCTAGATATGTAATTTCCTCAAATCTTTCTTCTTTTTAAGGTTTCTTCTTTTAAGGAAATTATATTATTTTATTTACATTACCAAAAAGAAACCGAAAATTTTCCCAAACAAAGAAACGAAAAGAAATCAAAATTGCTCTTCACTAATATAAACCAAAAACGAAACGTCGTGACAATGCTTGCCGGCTACAACTGACGTTTTCCCCGGAAGCTCCAGTCCCCATTGTACATGGTGAACACACTTTCTTGTCCTCAAAGTAAGCAGCCGAGTTAACGCTGGAGTTACAAATTGATCAGATATCAATTCGTCCCGGCTCATGAATATGTGCAGATCGAGGTAGGCTAAATCTCCAAAAACTATTATGTGCTGGGCCAACATCGCTAAAAACGAACTCGTCCTGGAAGAGCTCATACTATCGTAATTAATACAATAAAATTATTATATTGTAGATTCATACTATCGTAATTAATACAACATGCAGAATCCAGTTAACCGAATCATTAGATTCGGTAACAATTCCATATGAATAAGATTCAATCAAGAACTGCACATGGGGCGGTGGAACTGGCGGAGCCACTCCACATACGTGTTTCAGGTTAAGTCGGGGTTTACAATTCAGGAAATCGCTTTCACTAATATGGAAAGTCTGTCTTTTTCAATCAGGATAGTCACCCCAGCAAAGCTGTTCAATTTAGGAAAGTTGGTTCTTGTATTGCATCTGACCTTGATGTTCCCTTCCAGTGAGGCAGTACGACAAAAGCGGTAGTAAAAAGAGCTTATGGGCCAACAAGAATTACAGTTTTACTTGAACTCAAATCAGATGTCGTATACAGCAAGCGGTCATGACTTAGCATGCATTATAGGAAAGTTTCTTCTTACGAGTTAAGCATTACTTTGATATGTTTGTAGACTGGCTGGCTGGAGGAAGCATGACATACAAATGTCAGGGGGTGGCAGACCAATAAAAAAATACAACTTTAATCACAATTTACACCAACAAGCATATATACACACATATATAAGCAATAAACCATTAATCGAAGAGCATCCAATAGATCAACATGAAATTTAGGAATAAGGACGTAACCCTTTACATGCCCACAAGTCCTTCAACTTGTCATCCAAACCACAAAGGAATTAAGTAGAGAGAGGGGAAATACCTTGTATGTGTTGATCCCTCACAAGCCTTAACCTTTACTTGAAATATGAGCAAGGATAGCGACCCAAAGCCCTCTCTTCAAGCTCCAACTAGCAAGGAGCCCACGTCCAAGAAGAAGTAGAGGAGGAGGTAGGGGGCGGCCAGCATGGATTTCTCACCAAAACCCTAGGTGGAGGTCAAACCAAGCAAAGGGAGAGAGGGTGGATTGGGAGAAGGGAGAGGGGAGAGGGGAGGGGGGCGGACTGAGTAGGGCGCTCCTCTCCCTCTTCTATCCCTTATATACCCTCCATCTCTATTTAAGTTGGGCTTATAAACAAGCTTTTCTACAATGGGTTTTCTTAAAATGGGCTTTCCCTGCTGAATTTTAGGCTTACATTAAGAGGGCCATACACAACGGGAGCGGGCTCTCCCTCTCAAAGCCCGCGGAGGCTTGGACCCCCGAACACGACCAAGCTCGTGATAAGGTCAACCCCTCGCTAACTACAGGTTCACTATCAACACATAATTCGCACATCTAGGCCCCACAACATGTTAATGCACATCCTAGTCACATGCCTAGTGTGCGTGTGTGACGTAGGCAGGTCCCAACCAAATTATTGTTACGATAATTCATGTGGGATCAACACAACTACCTGCACCACCCTTATACCCCGTGGCCTATCTGGCTCACCCGGACTGCGATAACATTGGACTAAAATGGGCCCAAGCCCATACCATGGTCCATCATCGCCCACTATGGGTAAAAGGCTCATATAGTCTAACAGTGACTTGCACTAGCCATGTCGAAGACCAATATTATGAGCGTGCTTAGAAAATAGATCTATCGTTAAGGCCTTAGTGAATAGATCTGGCAACATCTCAGTAGTAGGAATATGACTCATTGTCACTTTTCCCCTCTGCAGCATGTCAAAGATAAAATAGTAATACACCTCAATGTGCTTATCTCTGGCATTGATCTCCCCATTCTTAAGTGTCGACACTGTTGCCAGATTATCACAAAAAATCTAGACAGGAGCGTCAATTCAGTCTTCTAGCCCCAATCTTGCTAGAAACTCGTTTATCCATACTGCCTAAGAAGCTGCAATACTGCATGCATAAAACGCAATTTCCATCGTAGACTTAGAAACACTCTTCTGTTTCTTGCTTGCCTACGATATAGCCCAGCCTCCAAACATGAAGACAAATCTGGCAGTGGATTTCTTGTCACCTGGATCCCCTGCATCATCTAAATCACTATATCCAGCTAATGACAAATTTTCCACATTTTAAGTGAGTTTTAAACTCTTAGACCCTAAAAGGTACCGAAATACCCTTTTCATTACTTGCCAGTGTTGAAGACCAGGGTCTGCTTGGTAACGGCTTAGCAAGCCTATCATAAAACGTAAATCAGGCCTTGTACATGTCATTACATACATCAAGCTGCCAATAGCATGTGCATATGGCACTGACTCCATCCAGAGTCAGTCTTCCTCAGTCCGAGGAGTCATACTCTTATACAACATTATACCCTTATAAATAGGGGACTCAATAGTTTTCTAGCCAATGACGTTGAAGCATTTGAGAACGCTCTCTATGTATGACCCTTGAGATATAGTAAGCTTTCAAGCCTTTCTATCTCTGTCAATTTTCATCCCAAGGATGTAGAATATCTCACACATGTCTTTTATCTCAGTTATTCTTTTAAGCTAACAATCATACTTGGGTCATTCCCCATCAAGAGTATATCCTCTATATACAGTGACAACCCCATTCGAGAAGGCATAAACACAGTGATCATGTTTATTCACTATGAACCCATACTCACTAATCACCTTGTGAAAAGTGAAGTACCATTGTAAGAACTCTAGTCTTAAACTATTTTACATTTACTTTTATTTATTATTTAATAGTCATCTTGTGGTTTAAGCTTTTTCCTGATTGATTTCGGTGATTTTCAAAAATAAATATGATTTCCAAAGGTTTTAGTCAAAAACCAACTTCATATTTATGAGTTTTAAGTGAGTTTAAGTCAATTGTGAATTTTTGGAAATTTTTATAATTTTCTCATATTTTTCAAAAATTAAGGGTTTGGTAGAACCCCAATCGAGATCACTATCGAATTTGGGGTTTTTGGTCCAAAATATCCTAGACATCAAAACAAGTTATTATAAAATTTTTTAGAATTTTTCTTGTCCTAATTTTGGTTTAAATGGCTAAATCTCCTAATTTTAGTTTAAAATTCTATTCACACCCTAAGTTTTAATTTGGTTTAGCCCATTATCATTTGGGAAAGGGCTGAACTAGGAGATTTGGAGCCTCATTCTCAATTAGGCCCAAAGAGGAAATTGATTAGAGGTATGAATTCCTTAATCTTTGCTTAATCATTAGAGTTTTTCATAAACTTCCCTTAATCTCATCTTTTTCATTGATTCAATTCGTTTTCAAACTACTAAATCAGTGATTTACACCTCTACTGCAAACCCTAATTTTTCAAAATTCATTTTTATGTCTCCAAAGTTCAAGATCTATGATTGTTTCTATGATTTTCAAGTTTAAATCGGGTTTATGTGTGTTTTAACATAAAAATTATATTTTTAGTAGATTTGGGAGGTGATTGAGGAGCAAATTCAACTCAAATCAAGTTGAGAGGTAATGAGTTTTAATCTCAGCCTTAATATGTTTACAAATCTCAATTTTTATGTGTTTTGATTGAATGGGTTTCATGTTTAGGGTTTTAATGGTAGATTTACAAAAAGTTAATCTTTTGCTTTAATTTCTTAAGGTTTCGATTTGAAATGGGTTGATTTAACATTCTGGATTATTTGATTAAATTATTATGATGTTTGAGGCTTGGAATAAAGGTTTTTAGTTTCATTAATAGTGTCTTGGTTTAAATTTCGAAATGAAGAAGATGAATCATATTTGCCGTTACGGCGATTGATTGCCCTCGCAAGCTAATTGATCGGCCAAACGGAGATGCAGGCCTATTTTGTATATGCTGATTGAATACCCTCCTAGACCGATCGATCAGATTCACAGCAGATTTGCGCATTTTGTTTATGCTTATTTCGGTGTTTTTACTCCCAATTGATGTTTATATTGTTTATCTAGAGTGTTTTGAGTTAGAATAAGCTAGTGGAAGGATATGTTATTAATGTTGGAATTTATGAAGCATGCTTAAATATTATGTGAAATTACATGTTGAAGGTTATAAATGTTAGCAGTGATTTTCTTGAATTTATGGTTGATGAAATTCTCTTGGTTTAAACATGTTTCCACCAAGGTTATTGTATGACAATGACCTAATATATCTTCTTATAGTATGAATGAATTGTGGGTGAATGGTGATATCATGTTCTAACTTCATGTGTAGAATAAGAATGCTTGTGGAAATTGAGCATTTGATTTCACATGAATGTAATGATGGTTTACAATGGATTTTACCCATGATTTTAGTTTGTAACCATAATTAGATTTTATCAAAGCATGTGTGTATTGCCTTATGAGCTAAAGTCAAAGCATGGTCATTTGCTTAGGAATGCATAAACACACACACACACACATATGTGGGGAATTTATTGTGAAATCGTGGTTGTTTATGATTCGAATATGATGCATGTGGGGACTGATGGGAGCATGTTCCATGAATTAGAATTCATGTAGAGATTTACTCACGTATGTATCATGTTGCATGCATCATTAAGCTGATTTTATGAATGAGACTTTCCGAGGTTTAGCCGATGTGGGTCGATTAGAATGCAAATGTACGAGAATTGTTTGCCAGATTAATCGATCGGAGGCTTAAATTGATTCAGTTTTACGTCTGAAAGGACGGGGTTTTATGTCCAAAAAGATGGGGTTTTATATCCCTCGAGGATGAGTTTCCTCCCCCGGTTTAGAAGAGCGGCAATGTTATAAGGAGATTAATTATTTTGAGACCATCTGGACCTGAGAATCCAGGCTAATGTTGTCAAGTGCACCGGCTCACTAGGGGGTATTCATTCCCCATTAAGGAATATACCCAAATCGTGGAATTCCTTCAAAGTTTCCCGTTGGGGATAGCTTGGAGTGTGCGGGGACTACTCATGCTTTGGCCGATTGAGTAGGGTTGTTTTCATCGACTTGCATAGATCTGAAATGTGTGTTAAAGACACTTTATACGCAGGTTGATATATGTAATGTTATGCATGATATGAAATATATGTTAGAGATGCAACTCATGTAGGTTTATATAATGTTGATGCATGATCTGAAATGTATGTTAGAGATATATCTAATGTAGGTTTATATGATGTTGATGCATGATCCGAAATGTATGTTAGAGATATATCTAATGCAAGTTTATGTGATGTTATGCATGATCTAAAATATATGTTAGAGATACATCTCATGCAAGTTTATGTGTTGTTGATGCATAATCTAAAAAGTATGTTAGAGATACATCTCATACAGGTTTATGTGACATTGATGCATGATCTAAAGTTTATGTTAGAGATACATCTCAAGCAGGTTTATGTAATGTTGTAACATGATCTGATTGTGTGTTTAGGACACTTCTCACATTATGTCATAATGTGATTATTAATGTCCTGGTTTTGATATATTCAGGGGTAATTAGGGGTTTAGTAAGGGAAGTAATCAGAAATGGAGATATCATGTGAAATATGAATCGGAATTGCTATATTACTATGCCATGATGGTTTTCTTATTATTGTCACCGTATTCAAACCATTACTGATTTTGTACACACCCTATTTTTGGTGATTTATTTTAGGGCTGCACAGTGCGGCGTGCAGATGAGCAGGATACTTTATACGAGGGTCTACATGGTTTCTCATGGGATTAGCATTCGCCATATTTTAATGGTGTTTTACTTTCTAATTGTCATCTCTCTAGATCTTGAGAACTCTATATGGTGGATTATATATGTTACTCGTGTTTATTTGTTGTTGTTAAACATTTGTAAACTTTTTAGATCTTGAGTCATGTAGGCTTAAGAGACTCTAATGTGGGTTAGTGTGTGAGGATGATTATGATAGTTTATTATCATCTCCTTTTTACTTTTGCTCAAAGGATGTTGGGGTGTGCTACTCCGTTATTCGAAAAGTCTGCATGAGGGACTAAGTCTTCCGCAATTCGCTAAACCATATTAATTCCTTGTCGCCTCCATTTGCTAACCGGCCCTTGGACCGGGTTCGACTCAGGTTGGGCTATACAATGATTTTATGAGCTTGCACACCTTGTGTTCCTCTCTAAGAACTACGAAACCCTCAGGTTGTTCTATGTAAATCTCCTCTTCTAAATCTCTATTTAGGAATACAGTTTTTACATCCATCTAGTGCAGCTTTAAATCATAGTTAGCAACGCACGCCAAGAGACATTTGATTGAGTCAAATCTTGGCATATGAGAGTATGTCTCTTGGAAGTCCATCTCATACACCTGGGTGAACCCTTTGGCCACTAATCTTGCCTTGTACTTATCTATTGACCCATCTGCCTTAAGCCTCTTTTTGAAGATCCATTTACACCCAATGGGCTTCCGCCCTTCAGGTGGATCCACTATCTCCCAGACCTTGTTCTTTAGGATAGAGTCTATCTCTTCCTAAATAGCGTTCTACCATTCTTGAGCGTCTGGAAGACTCAAGCTTCATCAAGGGTAATCCAGTCATCTAGAACGGGTTCATCTAACGTGACATTGTCTTCCCCTAGCATTGTATAGAAGTCCCTCAATTGTGTTAGAGGTCTTCTTTCCTTCAATGCCCTGGGTTCTAATTCGGTTTGGTTTTGATCTTATCCAATTAATTCCTCTCGGGAAGTACTAGAACTAGCCTCTTTTACAACCACAAATGAATCAACTTTTTTTTAGTTATTTTAGGGTTTAATTCTTCTTTTAAGAAATAAATATCTTTAGGTGTGGTGAACCACAAATTTGTACCCCTTAGAGTGGTCACAGTAACCAATAAAGTTGCATTTTATGGTTTTGGGGTCTAGCTTTAACCTATGCTGGTTAGGCACCTTTATGTATGCCCTAGACCTCCACACTATAAGATGCTCTAAGTTCATACGTCAACCCGTCCATAACTCATACAATGTCCGTTGGATTACCTTTGTGGGTACATGATTAAGGATGTACATAGCGGTATCTAAAGTGTCACACCCCGACACCACCCGACCCCAACCGAACCCAGTCCAAGGGCCGGTCAACTTGCAGAGGCAACAAGGAATTGATACAGTTTAGCAAAATGCGGAAAACTTAGCCCCTCACATGGACTTTTCGAATAACGGAGTAGCGCACCCCAATGTCCTTTGAGCAACAGAAACAAGGATAAAGAAGATGATAATAAACTATTATAACCATCCTCACACACAAACCCACATCAGAGTCTCTGAAGCCTACACATGGCTCAAGATCTGAAAAGTTTACAAATGTTTAACAACAACAAATAAATACGTGTAGCATAGATAATCCACCATAGGGTGTTCTCAAGAGTTAGCAATGAGAAAATCAGAAAGTAAAATACTATCAGAATGTGGCAAAAGCTAATCCCATGAGAACCCATGTTAACCCTCGTATAAAGTATCCTGCTCGTCTGCACGTCGCATTGTGCAGCTACAAAACAAATCACCAAAAATGGGGTGCGTACAAACTTAGTAATGATTTGAATACAATGACATAAATAAGGAAACTATCACGGCATAGTGATATAGCAATTTAGATTTCACATGATATCCCCATTTCTAATTACTTCCCTTACTAAACCCCTAATTATCCCTAAATAGATATTCATGCATACAAGTATCAAATATATCAAAATCAGGCATAAATAATCACATTATGATATATCGTGAGAAGTGTCTCACACACATTCAGATCATGCTACAACATCGCATAAACCTGCATGAGATGTATCTCTAACATACATTCGTCACATAAACCTTCATGAGATGTATCTCAAGCATACATTTCATATCATGCATCAACAACACATAAACTTGCATGAGATGGCTAACATACATTTCAGATTATGCATCAACATCACATAAACCTTCATTAGATGTATCTCTAACATGCATTTCAGATCATGCATCAACATCACATAAACCTACATGAGATGTATCTCTAACATACATTTAGATCATACATCAACATTCTCATTCATCTTGCATGTATAAGTATCTCACACACACTAATCTAACATGCAATTCCATAAACCGAGAGAATAAACCTGCTCTTCAAGGTCGAAGCCCTCGAGCGAACCCATATCAAATAGACATGCTCCTTAAGGCGTACGCCTTTGAGCAATCCCTACTTCTCAAGTCCAAAGCCTTTGAGCAACGCTTGCCCATCAAGCCTAAACTTCCGAGCAGCCCTGCTTGTCAAGACCTAAGTCCCAAGCAATAGTACCTAGTAAGTTGATGCACTCGGACAAACTAGCTAGATTCTCAAGGTCCAGATAATCTCAATAACTTAATCTCCTTATAGCATTTTCGCTCTTCTCAACCCGAGGAGGAAACCCATCCTCGAGGGACGTCAAACCCCGTCCTTGCAAACGTCAAACCCCATCCTTTCGGATGTAAAACCAAATCAATTAAAGCCTTCAATCGATTAATCTGGCAAGCAATTCTCACACAATCGCATTCCAATCGACCAACATTGGCTAAACATCGATACACTACAACAAAAAGGACTATTAGCTACGCATTTATGTGTCGCTAATAGTCTTCTAAGCGTCGCTAATGACTATTAGCGACGCATAAATAACGTCACTATAAACGTCGCAAAAAGTGTCGTCATTATTGCTTATTAACGACGTATACAATATATGTTGCTAATAAATTATTAGCGACGTTTGTCTTATATGTCGCTAATAATCACTTATTAGCGACGTTATCTATACGTCGCTAAAGAAAAAATATATTTTAAAAAAAATAAAAAATAGCTTATTAGTGACGCATAATCGTATGCATCGCTAATAAGTCTTTTATTAGCGACGCTTAGAATGCATTGCTAATACGAAATAATATTATTAAAAAATAAAATTTATGTATTAGCTACGCTTAAACAAGCATCGCTAATAGGAAAAATAAAAAAACAATAAAAAAGCTTTAGCGACGCTTTTAAAAGTGTCGCTACAAGCCTTAATTTTTTTAAAAAAAAATTGCCAAAGGCGATCCGTGGGAGGGGAGAGGGGCCAGATTCCGACGCCCTGCCGGAATTCGGACAATCCTATGGCCGGGGGAGCCGGAGGGAGGGGGGAACTGGGGGGGGGAGCAGGGAGCTTGGGAGAGGGAGGGGTGACCGGGAGGGAGGGGGAGTGGGGAACTGGGGAGGGAAGCAAGCCGGGGGTGCCGGGAGAGAGAGGGGTGGACTGGAGGGAGGGGGAACCGGGGAGGGGGGGTGTGGAGCGGGGAGTTGGGGAGGGGGAGCCGGGGAGAGAGAAGGGGGACTGGGAGGGAGCCGGGAGAGAGAAGGGGGACTGGGAGGGAGCCGGGGAGAGAGAAGGGGGACCGGGAGGGAGGGGGAGCAGGGGATAGGGGAGCCGGAGGGGGACCGGGAATGAGGGGGGAGCCGGGGGGGGGGGAGGTGATTGGGAGGGGGAGCGGGAGGGAGGGGCGACCAGATTCTGGGCGGCAAGACTATCAGAAGCCGGGCGGTGGGGCGGTTGGAAGCTGTGCGGCTGGGCAGCAAGGTGTCGGGCGGCGAGGCCGCAAGGGCACACAAAAGGGAGAGCGGGGTGTTGGGGGGGGTAGATTTAAGGGGCGGCCAAAATTTCACCCTCGCGCGAAATTGCCCCGCGCGAGCGGAATTTCGCTCATGTAAAAAAAAAATTTACTAAAACTATTTAGCGACGCTCTTGACGAGCGTCGCTATTAGGCCCTCAATTGCAATGTATCACTGTATACGTCGCTACTAAGCCTTATTAGCGACGCACTTGGAGAGCATCGCTAAAAATACTACCATGGGCAGAATTTCACCCGCGGCGAAATTTTATTTTTAAAATAAAGCTATTTAGCGACGCTCCCAGCGAGCGTCGCTAATATAGCCTCAGTAGCGATGTCTCACTTCATACGTTGCTACTGAGTATTATTAGCGACGCACGTGCAGAGCGTCGCTAAAAATAAAACAATAATGCCACGGGCAGAATTTTGCTTGCAGCGAATTTTTTTTTAAAATAAAGCTATTTATCGATGTTCTCTGCGAGCATCGTTAATATAGCCTCAGTAGCGACGTCTCACTTCATACGTCGCTACTAAGCTTTATTAGCCACGCTTTTGCAGAGCATTGCTAAAAATAAAAAAACTACTGCATCCCTCCTCTCTCTCTCTCCCTCTCTCCCTTCCCCTCTCCTCTCCTCTCCTCTCTCTCTCTCTCTCCTCTCTCTTTCTCTCCTCCCTCCCTCCCCTCTCTCTCTCCTCCCTCCTCTCTCTCTCTCCCTCCCTCCCTCTTTCTCTCTCTCCTCCCTCTCTCCCTTCTCTCTCCTCTCCCTCCCTCTACATTCTCTCTCCATCCTTCCTCTCTCTCTCTCCCATCTCTATCCCCCTCTCTCCTCTCCCTTTCCCTCTCTCTCTCTCCTCTCCCTCTCTCTCTCTCCACCCACTCTCTCATCTCCTCTCTCTCTGTCCCTCTCTCTCTCCTCCCTCTCCTATCTCCGTCTCTCTCTCTCTTCTCTCCCCTCCCCTCCCCTCTCGACTCTCACCCTTTCTCTCTCGTCTCTCTTCCCTCCTCCCTCTTTCGCTCTTCTCTTTTTAAGATTTTTTATTCTTTAAAATTTATTTTAAAAATAAAAGAATTAAATAAAAATATTACTAGCAACGTAACACCATATACGCCACTATTAATTGATTTATTAGCGACGTATAGTCTTATACGTCGCTAATACATGTACTACTCGCGACATATAACCTGATATGTCACTATAGGTATTTTAATTTAATTCGTTATTTTATTTTAAAAATAAAAAATTAATAATAATTTTTAAAAAAATCAAAATAAAATTTATCTCACCCTCCCTCTCTTCACTCCCCTATCCTCTCTCTCCTTTCCTCTCTCTCTCCACCCTTTCTCTCTCCTCTCTCTCGCTCTACCCTCTCTCTCCTCCCTCTTCCCTCCCCCTCTCTCTCCTCCCTCTTCCCTCCCCCTCTCTCTCTCCCCTATCCTCTCCTCTCTCTCTCTCTCCACCCATTATCTCTCCCTCTCTCTCTCTCCCCTCTCCCCTCTCTCTCCTCTCTCGCTCTCTCCCTCTCTTCCCTCCCCTCTATCTCTCTCTTCCCTCCTCTCCTCTCTCTCTCTCTTCCCTCTCCTCTCTCTCTCTCTCTTCCCTCTCCTCTCTCTATCTCTCTCCCCCCTCTCCCCTCTCCTCTCTCTCCCCTCTCCTATCTCTCTCTCTTCCCTCTCCTATCTACCTACACACTATCTCTCCTCTAATTTTAAATTTTTAATATTTGTTATTCTTTAAAATTAATTTGAAAAATAAAAAAATAATTAAATAAAAATACTAATAGCGACATATAACTATGTATGTCGCTATTAGTACACTTATTAGCGATGTATATATCTATACATCGCTAATATATGTACTGATAGCGACGTATAGATCTATATGTCACTATTAGTATTTTATTTTAATTTTTTTTATTTTTTAAAAATAAAAATAATAATAAATTTTTTAAAAAAAATAGGTAGTATCAATGCATTTTATCATGCGTCGCTGCTACTATTAGGTAGTAGTGACGTATAGTATATGTGTCGCTATTAGTTCTCATTTTATAATTTTTTTTAAAATTGAGAATTATTAGCGACGCTGATTTTAAATGTCACTATTGTTTATACTAGTAGCGACATTTGTAAGTATACATCGTTAATAGTTTTGAAATTTAAAAAAAATTAAAATATATATCTTTTAGTGACGCTTATAAAAGCGTCGCTAATAATGTAAGTATTAACGACGCATAAAATAAAGCGTCGCTAAAAGGTTACGTATTAGCGACGTTTGGAGTTATACGTCTCTAATAGACAACCATTAGCGACTCTTAGTATTGTGCGTCGCTAATATGGGTATTTTTTGCGACGGTTTATTATATGTCGTTATTATCACATTTTAGCGACGCATAGTATTGTGATGCTTATATAAGCGTCGCTAATACCTAGTTTTGTTGTAGTGATAAAGTTTCATTCATGAAATCCACTTCATGATGCATGCAAAATGATACATATGCAAGCAAATCTATACATGAATTCTAATTCATTGAACGTGCTCCCATCAGTCCCCACATGCATCATATTCAAATCATAAACAACCACAATTTCATAATAAATTCCCCGCATGTGTGTGTATGTTCATACATTCCTAAGTAAATGACCATGCTTTGGCATTAACTTATTAAATGACCATGCTTTGGCATTAACTTATAAGGCAATACACAAATGCTTTGATAAAAGCTAATAATGGTTACAAACTGAAATCATGGGTGAAATCCATCGTAAACCGTCATCCATTCATGTGAAATCAAATGCTCAATTCCCACAAGCATACTTATTCTACACATAAAGCTAGAACATGATATTACCATTCACCCACAATTCTTTCATACGATAAGAAGATGTATTAGGTCATTGTCATACAATAAACTTGCTGGAAACATGTTTAAACCATAAGAATTTCATTAACTCTAAATTCAAGAAAATCAATGCTAACATGTCTAACCTTCAACATGTAATTTCCACATAATAATTAAGTATGCTTCATAAATTCTAGCATAAATAGCATATCCTTCCAGTAGCTTATTCTAACTCAAAACACTCCACATAAACATTAGAAACATCAATTGGAAGTAAAAACACCAAAATAAGCAGAAAAAAATGCCCAATCTACTATGTAGTCGATCGATAGGTGATAAGTATAATTTATACGTTATTTTACCCTTAATTATTTTACTGTCTAGTCTCATTTAAGAGTTAATATAGGTTAAATAATTAGAAATTAAATTTAATTAGGTTAGAAAAAGCTTCTATGGTGTTTTGAATTAAATTGGCTTATTTTACAAATTCTTTATTGGCGTTCGAACAGCCTCACTTACCGTTCGATCGGGATAACGTAATTTTGAAGAAAATATAGTTCAAGCGTTCGAACGGGAATACAGGGCGTTCGAACGGGATAATGTGCAGTTTCTTTGTTTCAACCAATTTTGAGTCCTTTTCATATTGGACTCCTTCCTACGGTTCTTATGCCTATATAAAGACATATTTGGCTCGAAATTAAGAGTTAGCAAGTAGCTTTTCTGAAGAGAAGAAAGAAGAAGTAGATGAAGAAAAACTCAAAGCTTTCAATAGAGATTCAAGTGCTTTATTCTACAATGGAAGGGTAGACTTTTCTTTTACTTTGGAGTTGATGAAGCTATAGATAAGTTTCAGTTTCTTTTCTTTTTAATTTAGATCTCAGTTGTGAATTATGACAATTGTATGATAAGGATTTCCTTTTTAATGGAAGAGTTTTTCATGTTTATTCAAATCTATGTTGATTTATTGCCTTGTAGATAATAGATTGATGTGGTTTTGATATTTGCATCAATTCTAATTTTTATGATTTAGATGAGATGGTCATACAATAGTTTTAATGTTTAGATAATTAATGACTTGGATGAGTTATATTAAGATTAGACGGGTCATGCCTATAGCTAGTTTAGTGTAAATGATTCGTGCTATTGTTGAAGATAGTTCATGCCATGGAATTTAATTAATGATTCTTTCTTAAGTAATTCTAGCTTATAGCTGAGAATACTTGCTCATATTCACACTAAATTTAGATTAGAAGTTAAGGAATTGTTATGGTTCTATAGTGGATTCGATTTCCTAAGTAAATTCCATCATATTAATCTCTACCTTTTAAACTAGTTGATTCTTTTCTTTTTCTTAATTTAAGTTTAAGTTTTTTCTAGGTTTTAATCAGCAAATTCCTCTTTAGATTTAGTAATAATTCATCCGTCCCTAAGGTTTGACAACTCTTAAATACTCATCCTAGTACAATTACCTTGTACACTTGCAAAGGGTATAATTATAGATGATCAAGTTTTTGGTGCCGTTGCCGGGGACGGTGTTGATTTGTTATTAAATTAGCTTTAGGATAATTCTAGATACTTTAGTTTCAGTTTACTTATTTCTTTTAGGTTAATTCTTAGTTTCTTACCTTCTTTTAATTTGATCTTGTAGGTTGAGTTGAAGGTGCTCTGTACACTTATGGCACAAGTGGACATTGGCAAGCATAGTGCTTCTCTTCGGTTTGCAAGACCCTCTTCCCTTTTTATTCTTTTTCCTTAGTTATTTTTTGTTCATCTTTCCCTTTTTACACTTAAAATTGTGTAGTGTACGTGTTTGTGGTGTATGCGTGGTCGTCACTCCTTACTCCCCCGATTAGTACCATTTTACCCTAAGCCTGAGCGAACATCTAGGAGAGTTGAGTTGCCCTCGACCTACATCCCTACACCCCCAAACTCTCCCACTAATTCCTCCACCCACACTATTTCTATTCCCATCATGGCTGACCATCAGTTAGTAGATGCACCACTCAAAGCTCTAAGGGAGTATTACACTCCCAATGAGTACACCTCCCCTTCATGCATTAGGTTGCTAGCGGTTGCTACTCAAAATTATAAAATTAAGCTCAATGTCATTCAAATGCTTCCATCTTTTTATGGACTTAATAATGAAAACCTATATAGGCACCTAGATGACTTCTTAGAAATATGCACAACTTTTAAGCTCTCAAATTTAACTGATTAGGCTGTTAAACTTTGCCTTTTTCCTTTCACTTTGAAAGATAAGGCTAAGGAATGGCTTCACTCTTTAGAGCCAGACACCATCACAACTTGTGCCCAAATGCAACAAGAGTTCTTAAAAAAATACTTGCCCATAGGTAAGACCAACCAAATGAGAAAGGTCATAACCACTTTTGCCCAACTTCCCACTGAACAGTTCCACGAGAGTTGGGATAGACTTAAGGACCTTCTTAGGAGGTGTCCTCATCAAGCTGTCCCTAAGTAGGAATTAGTACAACGTTTTTATGAGGGTCTTACTGAACAAAACCGTCATCTTGTTGATGTAAGTTGTAGGTGTACCTTTTTCCTAAAAAATGAAAATGAGGCATGAAAACTTTTTGATGACTTGAGTGAAAATTCTCTGCAACATGCTGCGTTGAATAGAAATGAGATTGGACTATCTACCTTCAACAATGCCCCCTCTAGGGGTGGCTTCTATGAAGTTAAAAACTCATTAGACATCTCCTCTAAAGTTGATACTTTAAATAGGAAGCTTGACCTCCTTATGACTTCAAGACATTAGCCCACTCCTTTCACTCAAGATGCATGCACAATATACCTTAGCCCAGCCCATACTATCATGGAGTGCCCCTCTGCCTCTCAATTTTCTATGATTGTCCAAGACCATGTGAATGCTACCCAATCCTTCCCTAGGGCTGAGAATAATCCATTTTCAAACACATATAACCCTGGGTGGAGGAATCATCCTAACTTTTCCTAGCGGGCACAAAACCAAGGGGTTGTAGGCAACCAACCCCCTAGGCAACCATTCTAAGTCCCACTAGCCCATATCTACCTACCTCAAGTCCAACATCCATATGTCTAACCCAATAGGAGTCCAAGTTTTGAAGAAAAGGTCTTGAGTGCCCTGCAAGGCATTCAATCTCAATCCCAACTCCTCCACTCTTACACACAATCTATAACAAAGTTAGAAGCCCAAATTAGACAACTAGATAATGCTATTAACAAGAGAGAGATGGGGACTTTGCCAAGTCAACCTATACAAAACCCTAAAGGTCAATTTTATGTAGAAGGAGCTCCTCCCTCTAATGAACAAGTTAATTTCATAATGACCCTTAGGAGTGGGAGGATTGTTGACAAGAGTGTTGGGGGGATACCAGTGACAGATGATAGGAGTGAGGAGTTAGAGAGGGCAGCCCCTAATGAGCCTCAAGTAGAAGTTAGTGCACCATATGAGAAGGAGTTTGTATCTCCTTCCCCTTCCTCAGAGCTACAGTCTAAGACTACTTCCGATGGATCTTATATCCTTAGGGCACCTTTTCCTCAGTGTCTGGACATGGCCCTACTATTTAGAAAGAGCACAGCTAGGACTGATGAGATTCTTAAGACATTCAAACAAGTCAAAATTAATCTCCCCTTCTTAGAAGCCATTAAGCAAGTCCCTTCTTATGTTAAGTTCCTCAAAGACTTATGCACTCAAAAGCATAAATCTAAGACACATGTGTCTAATAAGGTCTTTCTTACCGAGCAAGTTAGCTCTCTTTTAAAGTTTGACACCCCACCTAAGTATAAAGACCCTGAAGTGCCCACTATTTCTTGTGTCATAGGCGATCACTTCATTCATAGAGCCCACCTTGACCTTGGTGCGAGTGTCAATCTACTCCCTTACTCGGTGTATGAGAAACTAGGGTTAGGTGAATTGCAGCCTAGATCAGTTACATTGCAGCTAGCCGACCATTTTGTGTGTAAGCCTCGGGGAGTAATTGAGGATGTCTTAGTGAAAGTTGACCGGTTCTTTTTCCCAATTGATTTTATTGTCTTAAATATGGAAACCGGTGCGAACTCCACACATCAGATTTCTATCATTCTAGGTCACCCTTTCCTTGCCACAGCTAATGCATACATAAATTGTAGGATGGGGGTAATGGAGATGACCTTTGGGAACATGAAAGTGCATGTAAATATTTTTTATGTGTCCAATAATTTACCTACAACTGGTGATGCTGAATGTTTTATGGTAGATAATTTTACATTCGATGCTTATGATAGAGGTCCATCTTTTGTCGCATCAGCCCATAATCAAGTTGTGCCTTCTAATTTTTTTGAACCATCATTTTGGAGACTTAAGAGATGAGCCAATGCCAATATCTACCACCCACCTTGATATATTTGAGAATGTTGGCATAGTCTGGTTGAAGACAATAAACTTAGCGCTTTGAGGTTCGACAACCCATAAATACTCATCCTAGTACAATTACCTTGTACACTTGCAAAGGGTTTAATTATAAACGATCAATAGGCCTGGAAGGTGTTGTTACGTCCAAACCAAGACTATGAATTAGTCTAGTTTAGATTTCTTTTTTTACTTGTCAACTATAGTAGACAAGGTCGATCCACAGGGAATGCCTTGTGTAACAAAGAAAACTATTACGAAAAAAAATAGAGAAAAGAAAAATCAAAAAAAAAAAAGAGTAAAAGAGTATTGAAGCAATATAGAGTTAAGAAATCAAGATGAGAAAACACTAAGACATTAAGGATCATTGTAACATCTAATGATGTTCTTCGTGTATTATGTTATCTTAGTTAGAATCGAATGAATATTCTACCTAACCGGAAGATATGAACATTAAAATTAAAACTAAAGATAGAAAATGTTTTGGATAGATGAAGGATAAAAATAATTGTCTCTTAAAGATTTCTATGTATCCAAATCACAAAAGATCAAGAAAGAGAGCCTTCAAGCATCTTATATATCCAAATCATAAAGAAACAAGAAGAAGAACAATATTAAATAAATATCACTTCAAATAAACAATACTTACTTGAAACCATTGATAAAGCATGAATAGAACTCTATTAGAATGTTACAAATCACCTCTACCTTAGCTTGAGAGCTTAGAAAGCCATTACAATAAAACTAAAAATAAAATTACAAAATGAGAGAAGAAAATAGGAGAAGAGAGTTCCAAAGAGGAGAGAGTGATTCATCTATCACGTCCACCCCTCTATTTATAGGAGTAGATGGGGTTGCTTCAAAAAGGAAAATGAAATCATATCTCTAGATTACATCCTAATTGATTGTCTGATTGGACCCATATATCTTCAAAATTTGGAATTTCTTCCTGAAATAACACTTATAGCCACGGAAGTCTTCTTTCCATTGCTACCAGAATCATATAAATCCGAATTATACATAAAACGATATGATCGAAATACTAAGGCTGTGTCAATCTGTCCAAATTAGCTTCTTTCATAATTTAGTTTTATTCATACAAGTCTCAAATCAAACGGGTCCACAAGGTTGTGTTCGACCATTCCATACATGTTTAGACCATTAGGAGCCCATTCTTGACTTTTAAATAGCTTTGGGTAGTTGGGCTTAACTTCCTCTTCCAGTTGGATCCTGTTGAAGCCTGTTTAGACATGTAAACTCAATTAAGGTCCAACTAACTTATTCAAAACATAAATAGCCCAAATTAGCAATGAATTAACACAAAATAGGATTGCAATTCAAAATTTGAAAACATTTTATTAAACATTATTTCAGTGCATCAGAAGGGCGTTCGCTCAGCTGACCTGAAAATAGACATGCATCTCCATTTGGCCAATTGATCAGCTTGCAAGGGCGATCGATCACCATAACGCCAGATCTGGTTCATCTTCTTCATTTCGACATTAAAACCAAGACACCATTAATGAAACTAAAAACCTTCATTCCAAACCTCAAACATCATAATAATTTAATCAAATATTCCAAAATGTTAAATCAACCAATTTCAAATCGAAACCCCAAGAAATCAAAGCCAAAGATTAACTTTTTGTAAATCTACCATTAAAGCCCTAATCATGAAACTCATTCAATCAAAACACATAAAAATTGAGATTTGCAAACATATCAAGGTTGAGATTAAAACCCATTACCTCTCAACTTGATTTGAGTTGGATTTGCTTCTCAATTATAGGGATAACAAGTTCCAAATTATGTAGAATAGATGGAAGCAATTGTATTCACCCTACGCCATCAGATAAAAAAGTGGAAACTATAAATTGTCTACAAATATGAGTTCCAAATGCATCAGTTAAAAGGATGTAAGTAATAGAAACATTATAAATTTGGCAGTTTCTAGTTCAATAATTGACACTTGTAATTTCCAGGAACAATGAAGGTGGTAAGAGAAAAAGATTAAGACATGAGGAGAAGAACCCACCAATTTGACCTACAAAATGGATATTATTAGGGAGGATCCCTATGTAAACAATGACTTTGAGGTACAATTAGGGAAGGTTTGTGTTCGACGAGTGATAAAAATTGATCAATACCTCAAGTACAAAGGCACACTTCAACTTCACCTTCATAAAATGGCCATGTACACCAAGTTCTAGTTCAATGTTATATATTTAAATAAATCAAGGTATATAGTTGAATGTATTGTTGAGAACTTCCCATCAATACTACATGCCTCAAGAATTAGTGAATGTGTCATGTTCAAAGTCAAGAAAATAAATTTGGTGCATATATGTTCGAATGTATTACTTGGTAAAGATCATTGTCAAGCAAAGAGTACGATCATCATTGATGTTGTATATTGTTGTTTAGAGGGACGTGGGTCCTACACATCATTTGATATCAAAAAGGATATCAATGTAAAGTATAGATTATCTATAAGTTACTGTAAGACTTAGAAGGCTAAAGAGGTTATTGTGGAGAAGTTGAGGGGAACATTTGAGGAGTCGACATTTTAGCCTATCTACACCAAGTGGAAAGGATAAATCCAAGGACCAACATAGAGAACAAATTTGACCTCAAAGACAAATCCTTCCAAAGGTGTTTTGTGTCATTTGGCATGTGTGCTAAAAATTTCAAGAAGCACATATACAAAGTCATTGCCATAGACAATACATGCATGAAAGGATGGTACAAAGGCATCTTATTTTTGGTATTGATTTTGGATGGTGACGAACATTTATACCCCATTGCATTGGTAATTGGAAAATCAGAAAATAACGAAGAATGGAATTGGGTACTTACACATCTGTAGCATGCTATGGGCCATATTAAAGGGTTTGTTATCATATATGATAGAAACCATTCAATCATTTCATAAGTTCCACAAGTATTTTCAGATTATGTACATGGGTGTTGTGCTTATCATGTGTGGTCCAATATGCATGCAAGATAAATCTCTATATAAATGTATGTTCAAGTGTTGCACATTTGCTACCAAAGAATGCGCAGGATAGAATTCATACGAGTAAAACTACAAAGCAAAGTTAGTACTATTTTCATTCATTTTAGAAGATTCAGTCTCATTATGAAATAATGAATTTCAAATGCTCAAGTTCTACCTTTTTGTGTACAATTTTCAAATTGTGATTTTTTTTTTCAATTAGTGGAAACTGTTGTGGACTATATGCCTATTAAAACCAATCTATCCTATAATTTATGCGACAATTGGATATTTGTGAAGAACAAAAATGAACAAGAAAGAGAATAAAGAGATAGTACATCAAGGTTTACATAGTTCGGCAATAGTGCCTACGTCCATGGGATCACAAAGTTTCCACTACTTGCTTAGAGAACACTTATAAGATGCTTACAAGTTTCTCAAGCCTCTTTAATTACTAAAACCTAGTCCCAAAAAATAAAAAAAGTCTTCTATATCCCATAGGAACATACAAATTTGAACCTAAATAGATATATTCAAATTTGTATATCCCTCTAATACATATTAAAAATTACTAAAATTGAGAAGATATTATCATAATAATTTTTTTTAAAAGTATAATAATAAAAAATATATATATGAACATATAACACCAACATTAGTAACACACATTAAATAAGAGGGGGTTGTGTATGTAGTTATGAGTCAATATTAAAAATAACCTCAAATGTGGGATAACTTTTTGTGTAGTATATTAGGCTCATTGTAATTATGTACTAAAAATATGAGTCATCATACAAATTATTAATCCCTTCATCTCATATTACATGTTCATTCTAAAATTAGTTTATTTTAGAACCAAATAAGATACATAATATGATTCAAAGAAATATTATAAAGAAACCAATAAGTTAGATGTATAAGTAAATGCATAATTATAGAAGATTATATTTAAAAAAATTATGTAAATTATATAGACCCACCCGTATTGATCTCATGTAATTTAAAACATATATTTTTAATATAACAAAAACATTATTAACTTTAAACCTCCCAAGAGGTTGAGAATTTTTTTGGTAAAAAAAATATTTTAAAAAATAAAAAATTTGGTTAGCATCGATATTTATTACCCATGTTAATATGTATCCTTTTTTCTGTGAGGTGTACCACCGTCTGACATTAGTCATCATTAATATGTAGGAAAAAGTTTATATGAGCCCGGGCTCATATATGCCTACGTGAGCCCGGGCTCTATAGGCCATCGGATTTAAATCTGACGACATATAATACACATGGGTTTAAATGTTCATGAGTATTATGGCCGTCAAATGTAAATCCGACGGCCTATAAAGCCTGGACTCATGTAGGCATATATGAGCCCGGGCTCATATAAACGGGACTCTAATATGTATCCTCCTTTATGTACCCTCTCCTTTTGATACGTTCAAGCGTCCATCAACTCGCACACCGGGATTCCCTTTATGTCATAGCGGGATTGGCTGTGTGCATTGGGGATTTGGGCGTTGGCTCAATCAACTGGCGGATTTAACCTCGTAACATGCATTTAATTACAAAACGCCCGGGATAGAAACTTGCGGACCCTACTCGGGCCCCATAAACTGGCGGACTAGTGACCGTTTATAACCTGTTTATTACCCGTTTACAATGCTAACTCGGCCAGTTCGGGCCTGGTTTAGCTGGCAAAAATCCCCGTCCCCAACGGTCAAAAAAGATCAAGAAGCCTAATCTCCAACGCTCGGAACCGAGAACTTGATAAGTACGGCGCCGCCCTCTCCCTCACCGGTCGCAACTTCCGTTCCGTCTCTCTCTCACTCACTCTCTCTCTCTCTCCCTCACTCGCTGCGTTGAAGCGATCTGACAGAGAATGGCCATGAACCGCGAGCAAGATGCAAGGGCGGCGCCGGACTGCCGCAAACTCGAAATGCTGGCGGACGTCAACCGCATGTTCCTCGCTGCTGAGCGACGCAAGAAGGCGGTGGCCGCTGCTACTGCGGTGGATACCGCATGCAAGATGCGCAAGTTCCTGGACTTGGGTCTTTCTACGCAGCCGCTGCGGCTTCGCCTCCCTCCGCCCACCGGCCCGGCTGTGTCTAACTTCCATCCCCGCTTCCGAGGTTTCCTACCCTCTGAGAAAAAGCGAGCTGAGTCCTCCTACTCCGGATCGGCTGCTCTCGTCGGCCATCAGACTCCCGTTGTACGTCACCTTGAGCCTGCATGCAAGAAGCGGAAGTCCCCGCCTCGTTCTCCTCCGTCGCTGCGCCTCCCTCCAACCACCGGCCCGGCCCCGTCCGACTTCCGTCCCCGCTTCCGAGATGTATCATCCTGCGAGAAAAAGCCCGCCGAGTACTCCGAAGACTCCTGCCTGTCTACTCTCCTCGGCCCTGCAAGCAAGAAGATCAAACTGAAGATCGTGTCCTCCGGTGCTGGTGCGGCTTCGTCATCTAACTCCTCCTCTTCAGCCGTGCCGTCCTTCGGAGATGGCCCAAGGGGTTCTTGGGAGGTGGAGCTCGTCCGGCTAGGGGGGGAGCGGCCCATCTGGATCGGGGACAAGCTGATCACGGGCTCGGACAAGACCAAGAGCCAGAGCCGGCTTCTCGTCCCACAGTCATTGTCTCAACGGATTTTTCAGCAGGCCACAGACTGGGAGAGTGCAAGGATCAACTCGGCCGGGTTGCCGGTTCTGGTGCTGGACCGTATTGGGCAGCACCACCAGATGGTCTGTAAATTTCGGGCCAGCCAGAACGGTATGGTATTCATCGGCGGCTGGAACGAGTTCGTCCGGATCAACAGTCTACAGATCGGTGACCTTCTCGGCATTGTGGCCTTCCGGTCAGCGGACGCCCTCTGCTTCGCCTTCCTACCAAGGGACCAAGATTAGGGTTTGTGGACAGTTTTCTTCGTTCTGTTGTTTTTGTTTTTATCAAATAAAACTAATTTACACGGATTAAAAAAGATTTTTTTTAAAACGTATTAATACTGGTTATTGTGCTAATCAAGAGTCAAATTTTCTTAAAATATTATTTACTACGGGATAATATATAAAACCATGAGTCAAATTTTTAAAAGAAATTCATCCTTCATTTAATGTTTGTCACATTTTGAGAAACATCACGGAAATTGTGTTCACTGTCAATTTTGTATGTACTTTCAGTTTTGCAGTATAAATTTCTTTTGAATTTTAGTGCATGTTTACGTGGTGTTTTTAGAGTGAAGATTTTAATCGGGGGCTTTTTTTATTTGTCTTATTTGGATTAATTTGGAGCATTTGAGTTTCACACCGACAGCCACAAGCATTTCCTTTAACAAATATTGAGTGTCGTTTAATTTGCATGTATTGATGAATCATATGTCCACAAATCCTTTATTTTTTTGTGTTTTGGATTCATTGTTAAACACTGGTATCAAATGTAAATTCATATATTGAATTCAATCATCTCTTTTCTATTTTTGTGTAAAACTTCTCAATTAATATTATTTTGTTTGTCATATGGGCTAGACTATCAATATCTGTAATGGGACTGCCACACAGCTTGAACAAATAATTTTGGCTGTTTTGTCAAAGATTTGGATCCATTCTAGTGTGATTCCAAGAGCTAAGCCAGTTTGGAGATTAATTTATTATGTTTTGTTAATTATATTATGTTTTCTTCAACGAGTTTAAGATGCACTATAACAACGAGCCTTGTGCTTCTCTGCAAGCCTCAATTACCTCCCTACATATGTACCTATGAACCAACACATTTTTAAGGTCTTAAGTAAGTAGATAAGATCTCCACCCATAAACAAGGGTTTAAAATTAACCACATACCAGAAATTTACTACTCTGGGCATTTGAGTGGCATGATTGTGAACTTCTTGCAGTTGATACACCATCTACCTTTATGTAGATACCAGCACAATGATTATGATCATCCTTCGTGTTTCCACAATAGCTTTTGAAATCTTGTCTACTGTTAACTTAAACATTCATAAGAAATGATTAGGTCATATAACAACAACAAATTCTGATGATAGGCCATCTTTGTCCTTGTGCTTCCACATCTCGCCATTCCCGTGGATGTGCCATGAAATTTTTGGAGAAAGTGGCGAATATAATTCTACTTCAAAAAATGGAATTGATATATTAGTTGGATACTAGATTTAGAAAAAAAAGGTGCATGCAGAAAGCAGAGAATATATAATTTTGGATACACATGTACTTTAATGATAATGTACAATATATTATTTCCCTAAAAAGTGTCGCAGGCTAAGCAGCCACAAAATAGATTTGTTGCAAAAAACCTATTTTCTGAATTACAAAAGTATAATTTGCGACAAAAAAATTCATCACAAAATGAGAGAATATATTTGCTACGAACAATTATTGTCTTAAATTGTTTTTACAATAAATTGCATCAAGTAATTGGGACAACTAATTTTGTCGTAAAAGTGTATGTATGATTATTTGGGACAAAATAAAGTCATGGGAAAAATATTCAAAATGAAAAAAATAAATAAATACATATATATAGAACTGACAAAAACATTAAAAATAAAAAAAAATACATATATATAGAACTATCTTCACTTTTTTTAAATAAATATTTAAAAAAAACTATATATTTAGCGACGGTCAATGTTGACCATCGCTGAAACTATATATATCAGTGACAGTTTAAGCTCGTCCCTGAAAACAACTTTCAGCGATAGCCTAAAGGACCATCGCTGAAAACAACTTTCAGCGGCAGTCATATTTACCTTTAGCAATGGTCAAGACCGTCGTTGAAGGTATTTTTTTTTAAAAAAAAGGAACATAAAAAATACAAAAAGTACAAACATATATAGTGTAGCTTCAAGAAACCAATAATACCCCGACGTTCAAAGGATTAGATCTAAACACAAGCAAAAAAATCAATACACCGTTCAAGAACAATTCTATAGAAAGTCATCTTGTCTACGAAACCGAGGCCTGCTTTAGACTTCTCAAATCACTAACTGACTTCAGAACAAGTCTCTAGAAATTACCAATGCCACTAAGACATGCATGCCATAAGTGCCATGAATATAAATGCAACCAAAGAGAAACCAACAAACTAAATGAAATTAAAAGAGAATAAAAGTTTTTAAAGTAATCCAAATTCGTGTCAAATGACTTAGTTGATATCTTTAATTAATACCTTTGCTAGAGAAAGAATGATCTCAGAATAACCTTCTAAAATCTTCAAAATATTACTTGATACTTACCACTCACTCAATTTGTCAGATTTGGGTGTTTTCTGGATCTCAGAGTGGCAATATAAAATATAATCTTCACCCTTCAATGGAAGGCATGCCCAAATGTAACAGCTTGCAAATCTGCATTTATTGCAATGCTCAAGGTATCCTATCTAAAACAATCATAAATGAATGGAAGTGAGTAAATTATGAGCCTCAACTACAAACACATATCTTAAAAATCCAACTGGATGATGAACCAGAACAAGGGCTGATTCTAATTTCCATTTCAATTTACATCTTCCAAGATTATTGAGGCATAAATAGGAAATGGGAAGGGTTTCAGATGAACCTAGTTGGACTGGACAGTGTAATCCATTTTTTTCCGAATACTTGGTACAAGCAAAAAAACAAAAACAAATGTCACATATACAAACACAGCTTGGGCTAGCCCATTTTTATTCAAACAACTATCAAAAAGAGTTTTTATTCTCTTTGTTGCTATTGACTATAACTGTCAAAAAGGGCTCCTTTGACAATGGATTGGGAACAATGAAATCTGACAAATTATCCTCACCTCTCTTGATTGACCATGAAAATACTAATCCTAAGTCCTAATTCCTCAGTTCTAAGAGCTCTTTGTCACTCTTTGCATTTAATATTAGCAAACAATGTTGAGTGGCCAGACCAGCGGAAGTAAGACTACTAATGAGTCGAGCCAGCTCGTCGAGCTGAATAGGCTAGGCTCAGTTCGACTCGAATTTGGCTAGTCTCGAATAGAGCTCGACTCAAGCTCGGTTCGAACTCAAAAGTAAATGAGCCGATATCGAACATGGGCCAGCTCGAATCGACTCGACTCGACACCTGATCGGTTCAACTCAAGATCAACTCAAAGCTCGGCTCGAACTCGACTCGATTTGTTATATATCACTTTTTACATATTAATATATTATACCTATATTATATAAATTTTTTAACTTTCACCTTTCATATACCCATAATATTCTATGTTATTTTATGCTACTATATATATATATATTATGTAATACATTATATATATTAATGTATATAATATCCATATTATGCTATTATATTTAAAATAAATATAAATCCTAATGCTAATAAAATTGAGAATGTAGGTATGAAAATTTATTTTATTCCTATTATAACCTTATTCATCTATAAAATATATATTATTAAATTTTTAAATACTACCTTTAATCATTCTTATCTTAATAAATATAAATATGTAATTTTACTTGTATATTCTTAATTTAACTAATCGCATTGGTCATTTTTTCTTATGTGCATATGATTGTACTTCTCTTAGCAACTACTAGATCACTAATTGATATTTTTTCTCTCTCTCACAAACGTATGTGTATGTGTGTGTCTGTGTGTGTATATATATATATAAAGTTTTAATCATGAGTCATGACTACTATAAAATATAATTAAATAGAATCAACCATTGGCTCCTTCCCTATATTTATAAACCATAAAATAAATGGAGTCAACCATGGGTCTAAAAGTTTTACTTGTGATTTGTAATGTGTTGAGTATCTTAACTCTGTCAAAACTCTTTAACACACTTGCGGAGGCTCAAACTCTATAACATTGACTTCAATATAATGAGTAAATTTATAAAATAAATCATATAATTTTAAAAAATTTAAATTCATATCAATACTATATATACGAATAAAAATATTATAAACGTCATATTTGTACTTGGTACTTTCCAACAAGTGTGCAATAGTCATCTTGCCATTTTTGGGCGATTAGTCTTTGATAAAGTAGCCACCAAATCCCTCTTATATTTTATGCGAGCTTTCATATATCAATTTGATGACTTGCGATGCACTAGACACATATGAGCAATTTCCAAATAATACATATACATGAATGTCTATCAAAAAATATATTTGTACATACACATAATATATTATTTTCCAATGATCTTCTATTTCATATGAAACGGCATGAATGATCAATGATGCACTAGCGCATGTATATTATTTTATATCCGAGGTACGCTATTGAGCAACCTACTTCCTATCCATCTGACAGTGAGCCAAGTACATGTCCCTTTGCCTCTAGCTCCACATATAGTTTACCATCTCCTAGTGGAGCTGAGCCATCTACTTCTCTAAGACCAGTTCCCAGGGATCTAGATCAATCTTCCTCAAAGTGGGAAAGAAATTACCCCGACTATTGATCTAATGGTTTTCCATGTATATCGTTCGAACCCAGATCATCCAAAGTGGCATAAGAACTACCTGGATTCAATTCCTTTGATCTACCTCCTTTGTTTGAACCAAGTAGGTAGGCTCCATCATATTCTATTTCTCCACTGTCCCAAGTTGTACCCTGCAGAACAAGGCCTTCTCTTTCAATGCTAGGCGAGGTTTGGGACCCAAGCCCTACCATCTATTCTATCTACATTTCAATTCCTCTACTTTGGCAACCTCCATACAACTCTACTTGTTTCGTTCTAGCCTCTAACCATCTAATGATGTTCTCATATAGCCCTGTCTGGTCGAAGTTAAAGCTCTCTAGAGCTAAACGAAGATAAAGATTGAAGTTATTTATTAGAATGAAAACAAGTAGGTCTTCTCTACCATAAAAATTTATTTTGTATAGACCAATAATATATATATATATAAATTATTTGCCAAATATTAATATATATATATATTATAAAATATATATATAAATTATAAAAAATAGATATTTGGGCCTCTATTTTACTTAGGCCCAAATGGATAGAATATAAAATGAGAAAAAAATGGACCACCGGACTAGTTGGTCTTCCGTTTGGGACCAACCGGTCTGCTTGGTCTTCCTAAATCCTCTATTCCTCTTATGGCTGTACGAGATGTGCTTACCGGCTTATTGCTTATGCTTACCTAAGTAATAAAAGTTTAACAACTTTAACTCGGTCTGGTTGGTCTTCCTGAAGCCTGAATCCTCTAACTGACTGAGGGCAGCGAGCTGTGGAGCAAGGTCACCGCCCGTCGCCCGCCTTAGTGGAGGTTCGGAGGAGTGAGGACTAAGGACACCGCACGCTGCCTGCCTCCATGCAGGTCCGGAATAAGGACGCCGTATGCCGCTGTGGAGTTCTGGAGAAGATCTTCAACATGCATCACGCACAACAGTCCAGTCCTCCCTCACATAAAAACCATTCTTTTCCTTTCTGCAGTTGTCCTCTTTATCAATAAATTTGGGAATCACGCTTCTATTGTTTTTTATTTAAAGTTCTGTGTTTTTTTGTTTCTAAGTATTTTTTTATACACTGATGTTTGGAGTTTGATTAAGGGAGGGACCACTACAGAATTTGTGATATATGTGTCTATGTTCTTGAGATTTAGATTTTGATATCAACCTAAATGTCTATGACACATCTAGAAGATGGGATTGGGAGTGGCCATTGATCGTTTATAATTAAACCCTTTGCAAGTGTACAAGGTAATTGTACTAGGATGAGTATTTAAGGGTTGTCGAACCTCAGGGACGGATGAATTATTACTAAATATAAAAAGGAATTTACTGATTGAAAACTAAAAAGAACATAAACTTAAGCAAAAGAAAAACTAAACTAATTTAAAAGGTAGAGATTAATATGATAGAATTTACTTAGGAAATCGAATCCACTATAGAACCATAACAATTCCTTAACTTTTAATCTAAATCTAGTATGAATATGAACAAGTATTCTCAGCTACAAGCTAGAATTACTTCAGAAAGAATCATTAATTAATTTCCATGGCATGAACTATCTTTGACAATAACACAAATCATATACACTAAATAGCTATAGGCATGGCCCGTCTAATCTTAGTATAACTCATCCAAGTCCTTAATTATCTGAACATTAAAACTATTGTATGACCATCTCATCTAAATCACAGAAATTAGAATTGATGCAAATATCAAAACCATATCAATCTATCATCTACAAGACAATAAATCAACATAGAATTGAATAAACATGAAAAGCTCTTCCATTAAAAAGGAAATCCTTATCATACAATTGTCATAATTCACAACTTAGATCTAAATTAAAAAGAAAAGAAACTGAAACTTATCTATAGCTTCATCAACTCCTAAGTAAAAGAATAGTCTAGCCTTCCATGGTAGAAGAAAGCACTTGAATCTCCATTGAAAGCTTTGGGTTTTTCTCCATCTTCTTCTTCCTTCTTCTCTTCAGAAAATCTATTTTTTCTAATTTCGTGTCAAATATGTCTTTATATAGGCATAAGATCCGTTAAGAAAGAGTCCAATATGAAAAAGACTCAAAATTGACTGAAATAAGGAAACTGCGCGTTATGCCGATCGATTGCCCTGAATTCCCGTTTGAACGCTTGAACTGAATTTTCTTCAAATTTACGTGTAACCGATCGATCGGTTAGTGAGGCCGTTCGAACGCCAATGAAGAATCTGCAAAATAAGCCAATTTAATTCAAAACACCATGGAAGCTTTTTCTAACCTAATTAAATTTAATATCTAATAATTTAACCTATATTAACACTTAAATGAGACTAGAAAATAGAATAATTAAGGGTAAAATAACGCATAAATTATACTTATCAGCCATCTATGGTGGCATCCAAATTTGGAATCCAATGTATAGATTGTTTGGAATGTAGTTAGACGCCAATTTTATGTACTTTCTCAGTAAGTTTACTCTTTTCTATTTTTAGATTTATTGCTTTGCATTTTCACTAAGAAAAAACTTCTAGTATCCAAATGCTATAAAATATGTATCAGGTTCTCATTCTCTCAATCTTATCACCGGAGCCTATTTAGATTTCAGATGTTGTTTTGATCATTCTTTAGTACAATAGCATTTAATCATAATTGCAACTGTAGAATTTACTTGAAATTTTTTATTCCTAGACTGCTGCTATATGAAACCCCTCAACTGTTGAGTACCCCTCAGACATTTGTATTTGAATTGTTTCTTCGTAGAATTTAGTTCGGCAACCTTTGTCTTTTTTGTTGGGTGCCCAAACTACAACAGACAAACACAAATTGCTCTCTTCTTGTTGGAATTCCTTTCACTTTCAGAGGTGTTAATCACATTGCCAGCAACTTACAGAGTTACCCAGACATAAAAGTCGTGTTGACAGGTTTAATATTAGTAATCTAAGGTTTAAAAGAGTAAATTAATTGGACATGACCCCATTGTCACTGCATAAGGATGTTTTTTTGGTCAGTCAGGGAACCTTGGTGACTCTTGAAGATTCAACCATTTGTTACTCCACATAGGGTATACTGTGTAAAAAATTTAACCTTGAAACTCTCGCTCTTGATGTTTGAATTTAAATTCCCACAAGGTCCTTTTTCTTTTTGATCAGCCAATGTCACAACCCAGATTTTTAAAAGTCTTTTTAAAATAGCACGAATGGTAGTCACGATAAATTTTTTTCCTTAAATATAAAACGAACTATTTGATCAAATATCTCGGTCATGATAACCGGGGTTCACAAATACGAATATCATATCATATGATATTATCACACATCTCGAAATTCAATAAAAACAACTCATTCATCTAAGTACAAGTCCGTCATCCATTTGAAAATAAATAACAAGTTGACTCTCATGCTAAAGATATACCTGCATACCGGAGTTGCAGAAACAAAGAACTTCATCTTGTGCTCGCCTATCCTGGTCTCACTTGTCGTTACCTAGAGAATTTGCAACCAGCTAAACGAAAAAACAATAACAACAACAATGGAATCTCTCCGCCTTTAGGAAAAGAGCTTCCAAATGACAAAAATATTTTATTAATATTTTTTGGATCGGGCCAACATCACTTGATATTAGTTGCCTACGTATTCATCTGATAACATCTACAATGTTTCCAATAAGATTGGATCCAGACATAGTTCTGCCTACAACTACACTATACTAAGAAGCATAGCATCACACATGCAATGCTTAAGTATTTTAAAGCAACCTACATTTTATGCAAGTCCTTTAATTGTTCCATTTGTCTAATTAACAAGCAATATTAAACAATGTTATTTATTATCTCACAACCCTTGTTCAATTATTAATACTAACAAATCTGTATTAACTTAGAGACAACTCACCCATTGAGAAATCTCCAGACATAGGACTCCAACATGCAGAACATCAATATACAGTGACACATGTAAAGTAATATACAGAGCACTGAATATAACATAGCTCAGAAACACGAGTTGATCTTTAACCAATGAAGACCATCACAATGCATAAAACAATGGACACCATTCAGGAAACAATACACTAATTGTTACCTGAAAATACTGACTCCTACTCAAAGGAGTAATTGTATGCTAACAGAAATCCTAGCATCTCTTGAGATCCACTTGGATCAGCCATGGTCCTAGAGATGTAGGTACCAGTCGTGCTCATGGACACACTAGCTAGAGGTAGATGAGCCTTCCATGATGCTCAATAACCTAGTTTGCACATTTGTAGGGATCCATCGTCAAAGGAGCGGAGACCACAAAGGTCTAAAAGATTACCACCATGGCTATTACCATGAGCTTAAACTTTGACTCAGCATGTGATACAATGCATCCATATAAGGCAAAGGGATTAAAGACTATTCACAGCATATCATGCATGCAACAAACTTACACAATCAGCAAGTTAACATGCTGATTTTAGACTGAGACATGTAAGCCTATCAACAACACTATGAATCAGAATTGATACTCAGATGAACTGATCAAATCCACACAATCATGAATTTGATTGAGGCTGAAACAAACTAATCAAATCAGCAAACTAACATAACGAATCAGGCTGAAGTAACTAGCAACATTCAGCATGATAACAAATCAAATCAAGGCTAAATGACTAACAATATTCAGCAAGGTAACAAATCAAATAAATGCTGAAATGACTAACAATAATCAGCATTATAATAACTCACAGTGAGGCTGACACCTCTATCAACATTTAGCATGGTAATACATCAAGGTGGGGCTGGCACAACGACCAACATTCAACATAATAATGGAAGGTGAGGTTGATACAACTATCAATATTCACCAAGACATAAATCAAAATAAGGCTGAGATAGAATGATTAAATTCAACAAGACTTGAATTAGGTTGATGGCTGAGATAAAACGATTTAATTCAACAAGACATGAATTAGATTGATGGCTGAAATAGGATAATCTAATTCAACAGAGTAATGGAACTAATTAAGGCTAAACACTCATTAAGGAAATCAACTATATAGTAGTACAATTCAAGGCTAAAGAAGATTGATGAAATCAGTAATATAATACCATAAACTAGGGCTGTGAATCGATGATTGAATCCGCAAGAGTATAGCATAAACTACATGTGAGAATTCATAAATAAAATCCACTGGAGCATAGCATAAACTAGGGTTGGGAATCATGGATTAAATCAGTAAAAGTATGGCACTAATAAAGGCTGAAACTTTCAATCAAATCCATCATGGTAATGGCACGAATTTTCGGCTAAAACCTATACTTATAATCAGCAAAGTTCGTGCACAATTCATGAATAAAACCTATAATTATATTAAAAAAAGTTCATGCACAAATCATGGCCAAAGTTTGATCAAAAGTCAGCAAAGTATGAGCAGGAATCAGGGCAAAAGTTTATGGTCAAAATCTGCAAAGTATGAGTACGAATCAGGGCAAAAACCCATAGAAATCAGCAAGGTTCATGCACAAATTATGACCAAAACTTACAATTACACTCAGTAAAGTTCATGCATGAATCAGGGCTAAAACCAATGATTAAACTCAACAATGTTCATGCATGAAATCAGGGCTAAAACTAACAATTAAACTCAGCAAAGTTTATGCATGAATCAAGGGTAAAACCAATGATTAAACTCAGCAAAGTTTATACATGAAATCAGGGCTAATAGATGCATTCTAAACCATTGTATTATGGTCAACCTAGGGTTCAAACACATCATCCAAATCAGCATGATTATGGGTGTAAAA
Organism: Saururus chinensis; assembly: GCA_035235625.1. NCBI lineage: Eukaryota > Viridiplantae > Streptophyta > Magnoliopsida > Piperales > Saururaceae > Saururus > Saururus chinensis. Next base: position 33,793,778 of record CP141146.1, on the reverse strand, counting down.
ACTGCACCTACCTTAATCAATTCGCCCTCAGTGCTCCTATCCCTTGCTCCTAGACCAAATATTGTCTCAACTATCTTACAAACCAGTATGCCCCTGGCAGAAAACTGCATCAAGCCTCACTGAATTGCTGAGGATGGTTCACGCCTTGGTTGAGTACACTCTCAGTAGCTCCTCCAAGTCATCAATGAAGTGTTTGCTGCCCAACAATCCTCCGGAACTATGGCCAAAGCTCCCAATCTGACCCTTGCAGATTTTTTAGTTTGAATGCTTGAATCACCTCCTCTCAGCCAGCCATGATGCCCCCTTTATATAGAGGATTGGTTGGGAAGCCTAGTACGACTAGACCCAACCTTAGTTACAAATTCGGAATCCCAATCTCTGCCCCATTACAAATAAGAAACCAGCCACATACATGCTCAAAATAGACCCAAAAGAGTCTTAACCCAACTAAATGTAGAGTTGATCCCTCCTTTAAGTTTCCCACCTCTCCTAATACTCCTCGGACTCCTACTCCAGCTAGAAGTCCTCTGCTCGCATGTCATCTCATCCCAGCAAAGTTTTGGCTGCGTCCTCTTCTTGCTTAGAGTCCTTGTCCCGCTAGGACTCTATCCCTCTTTAAATTCCTAATTCTTTTAGGACTTCTAATTCCTAGTTCATTTAGGACTTCCAATTCTTAGTTCATTTAGGACTTTCAATTCTTAGTTCATTTAGGACTTCCAATTCCTAGTTCATTTTGGACTTCCATCCACTTCGGATAAATAGGCCCTACGCGATATGTTCAACTATGAACGGTCGTATCTCCCTCGTCCAAACTCCGATTCGCGCGTTCTTTATGGCGTTTCGGAGCACTTTCAATCTACTTTCTATCCATATAGAATCCATCTATAACTTCTAACTTATGATCAAGTTATTCTCACAAGATATTCAAGGGGTCCAACACCCTAATCCCCACGTGATCGACTTCAGCAATTTAGAAAAATCCCGAACGTTACAGCCAGACTCACTCACCCTAGTGGTTTTTACATTTGGGATGGATCCTTTACTTGTAACTAGATTTTATACTACTTGATATGTATGGTGAGAATTTTTATATAAAATCCAAAGCTGCCCAAAATTCCTTTGACAAAACTGTGTAAAAATGAATAAAACTGGTAAACACACTACTTACACCAATTCAAGAAGTTTGAGGCTGCTTTGAACATGCCCATGTGTAAAATTAGACAGTAGAACTTTGGTGGTTGCTAAGCTGACCTTTGTAACTTATTTAATATTATAAGTGAGAGAGGTTGTACTTTGAATAATTTTGTATGAGATCTCTTCTTGACTGTGTAAAAATTAAGATAATGAGTTTTTGTTTTTGTTTTTGTTGGACCTTGCCTTACCTATTGATTTTTATATTTGCAGGCAATGCACACCTTGAGGTCCATATAGTGTTCTAATGAAGAATTCTTTTGTAGTCACTAAATCTATGAATTGGCATTGTCATGTGACTTTGGTGACTAGTTCAATTTTTGGTGGATTATTATATAAGAGATTTGAACACCATTAGCTAAATTTTTGGTGACCAATGAAAGGTTTTTGTGGGTAATTTACTAACTCTTATTTTAACTATAGATTTTGAAGTGATATTTACAACTTTAATAGAATGGAATTATAGTTGTTATAATCTTTTTTTATTTTTGTAATGTTGATGTGATTTTTTAAATTAATATGGTTTTTTATAGGGAAAAATAACTTGGATTGTAAATGGGATTCGAGCCCAATTCGAACATAGGTTCGAACTACTATAGTATATTTTTGAGCTTTAGCTTAAATCGAATTTTGAGCTCCTTGACCGAACCGAGCTCGAGCTAGGCTTCGAGCTATTCGATCGAGCTAGGCTTCGAGCTATAGCTGAGCTAGAGCCGAGCATTAAGAAATCAAGCTCGAGTCAAAAAACCTGAAAACTCGGTTCGACTCGACTCATTAGCACCCTTAAGCGGAAGCACAGTGGGATGGGGGTGGCGCACCAATCAAAAATCAGCCTTTATGATTAAACTACAACATTCATGCATAAAACCCAAATCAATG